>QRFJ01000923.1:0-12500 GCA_006176705.1 Cocos nucifera | reverse complement strand
ATTAGTGTTTCATATTTTTTTATTGGATGCAGGTATTTGACGAAAATAATATCTACTGATTTTTTCTTGTATCATTATCCACTTTAAGTAACTCATTGCTCCTTGTTTATAATTACCTTTAATTGAGCTTACCAAAATATAAATGCATAGATAGAATTGTGATTTGTTGTCATGTGGATAATTTATTTTATCAACTTATGTAATAATATTTTAAGTATTCAAAATTGGCAAATTGGCAAAACTCTTATTGCTTGTTAAAGCCCTATAAAATACCTGTGCATGTTAATTAATTACTTAATTAGATGCACAGGACTTGGGTCTCAGCCCTATGCGCTCGGACCTCTGGTCCCAACTGGCATCCAAGGCATCTAGCCCTTGTGTGCCCTATGTACTGAGACCGATGGAAGATATCGGGCAACGTTAATTATAAGTTAATTTTAATAAAATTTGCATGGAACCATAGACCTGTCTTTTAATTAAGGTACATATTCTATAGTACTCGTATATTTATTTACTTTTGTATGGATGGAAGGATTATGTATATTGGTCAATTGATTATCTAGTATAGATAGTTTGAAAAATATAAATAATTCTATAGATCATTATAATAATCAAATGATATGTTGAGGATTCGAAAAAAAGTTCAGATGGTATTTTTTTTTTGTTCTCCCTACATGGGAGAACTAAGAAAAAATGCTGCTGAAATTTTTTTTGATCCCTATTGTGTATCATTTGATTACTATAATTGACTTATAGAATTAATGCATTTTCTGAATGGGATAGGACCTTCTTTACCTATTAGTTACTGATAGGATATATTTACTATGTAAGCCATTTTGAATGATAAAATAATATTTAGCTATTGAGTTATTTTTCTATTTTACTGTTAATATCATATCTAGATGTATTTTTGAGTCTTTGGTTATTATAATAAACTATAATAGTTGTTATTTTTTGGATTTTATGAAATAACTGATGTTTTTACTCATTGCATTAATATTGATCATATAATTTTTCTTATTTTTAGATAAGTTGCAAGTTCGATCATCTTTATCCTACAATGGATAAAAATTAGATAAGTAGACTAAAAAATAGTAAAAAATATTTAGATGGAGTTCATGATTTTATTAAATTTCGTATGAAAAAAAATAGTTTGAATGAAAAGATTTTATGTCTATGTCGAAAATATATAAATAGTTCTTCTCTAAATTCATAAATTATTGAAGAACATTTGGTATGAAATGATTTTTTAAGAGATTATACTGACTGAATTTTTCATGAAAAATTTATGTTGCCATCATCATGTAACCAATCCTTGTCTGATTTTAGATTTACTAACCTATAAGACAATTTTGTAAGAGATAATGATATGAGGGATTTGATCATAGATGCTTTTGGACTTGGTATTTAAAATTTAAGATAATCCAATCATTTTTATTTTTCTTATACTTTTATAATTAACTTGTACTTTTTATGTTGAAATACTTATATTTTTTTTTTATAAAAGTAACATCATTATGTATCATGTGAAAGGAAACATGCAGGATTTCATGCATAGATTTCAAAACTTTTTCGAAATAAAGAGCAGCGGAAGACATAGATTAAACTATTTAATCTACAACATGCATGTAATTAAATTACAAAATACTACATCAAAAATTTATAACATATTATGATGCAAATATAAATCTAAAATTAAATTAATCATAAGTAGTATTGATCATATCAATATATTGATCTAGAATAATTCTAAATATAATCCTAGATCACATCTAGGTCACTAAGAGATCAGATCTCTTACCTTTGCACGGGTTGAGAACTCCACGGATAAATTCGTTGTTGTCTTTGGAGCTGCACATGCATCCGACCTCTACAGGTGATCCACACGAACTTGCAACATAGATCGAAGGTTTATCGAACGAAGATCCGCTCGAAGTGCTAGCTTCTCATGGATCCCTCCTAATGGTTAACCAAATACATGTTCTTTGGATCTTTTGAATAATCCAAGAGATGAAGAATATGAGAAGAAATAAAGGAGGAATCCAACCCTTGGATCTTCCATAAATCAGAAATAAATACAAATGAGAAAACCCTAAGAGAAGACAAATCTTCTCCTTTAGGATATCAATCGTTGATGTCCTAAAAATATCTCTTATGCTAGGTTCAGAGGAGACCTTCTCCTCTAGATTTTTTTCTACTTTTTCAGATCTCACACCCTCAAAATTTTTTCATAAAAATCTCATAAATAAACTTGAGAAGAAGGGCTCTCAAGAAAACCCTAAGAGAAGACCTTCTTCTCTTCTTCTTGCATCAAGACATGATCAGATCCGCCTGATACCTGCCACCCTTGAGCCCTCCTGCCCCCCTCTCCTCTCTTGTCTTATAAAAATTAATAAAGAATCAGAGCGAACTTTTTAAACATTCTCGGCCACTTGAAGGGAAATCCTGATTTTTCGGTCCAGGTTCGTCCAGATCTGATTAGATCAAGAGATATATTTCAAAAATTTTCTCTTGATCCCAATCAGATCTTGATATGTTTCAGATCTGATTCTTATTATTTTAATAAATAAAATAAAATAAGATAAATTAAATCAAATTTAATTTACCTGATTTGGGTAATCCTATTACCCTGTAGATGATCCTGATTGCAGCGGAAGGTTCTGGATCTTAGCCACGCAAGCGCCTGGCCTCTACCGGTATCCACTCGGGTTGGATCTGGAGATCCTCTTCTTCTCTATCACACCTCCAAAAATCAGATCTGGATCTGATCTGGAGGATCTTCAAAACTCTTTTGAAGATCTGCAGTCGTCCTTTTGCAGCAGCGCAGCCTTCTTGCTTTTGATCGCCTTTCCTTGATCTGAATCGCACCAACCAAAGTCCAAAACACCTTTTGGACGTGGAGAGCAAGGGGAGAAGAGAGCTATGGCATGGAGAAGGAGGGGAGAGGCAGCCTTGGGGCGTGGGGTTTCTCAATTGAATTCATTAGAATCTGAGTTGGGCGCAGGGTCTTATTTATAGACTAAGCTTGTGATCCAACTCCTCTTCCTCCCAACCAATCACAACCCTTTGTGAAATCAGATCTAAATCTGATTGGTTGGGAATAGAGACCCCTGGATTCCTCCTTAGAGGGCGCCTAAGACCAGTCAAAGTTGGATTCTTAGTAGAACTCTAATTGGAATCCAAAAAGGAGGATGGAGTCCTTGTCCAACAAGGACTCCTAGGCGCCTCCTACTTGGGCTCACGCCACCCTTGGCGTGCGCCCTTCTCCTTGCCAGGTTCTGGCAGGGGGACAGGCCCCCACCAGCTCTCCAATAGGTGCATGACATGTGGTCAAAAGTCAAAGGGTCAATGGTCAACGTTTGACAGTCAAAGGTAGACTTTTGACCAAAGTCAAAGAACAAGAAATGGCAGGTGACCAAAAATGGCAGGTAATGTCTTACAAAATAAGACAACCTATTCTGACTTGGACAACCTCCAGTCAGACCATATGAAGGCCTCTGATTGAGCACAAACTCCTTTGGCTCAGTCAGGACAACTTATTTATGATAGTAAAAGAAGAACGTTAGGTTCAATCGAGTGCTAGCACGATTTCCTTGAACCTAATTGAATCTCATTCAGATCAATTGAACTAGATCAGTTCAATTGATGATCACCAGATTCAAACCCTTGTTTGTGTGACCCAGTTAGGTTCAGTTCTGTATGGTAATGGGATATGTCATGATCTCTATCATCGACATCATCGAAACTCCTTTCGATGGATCAGAACTCTTCTGATTCGAACAGCTAGAATGATCGATCATCTAAATCATTCTAATTGCTCCCAAAATCCACCAGTGACACCTAGCAGTATATGGTGGCAACCCATCAGAGCTGAATGCGAACCTCTTGGTGCAGCTACCTGTGTGATTAAGTTCTTCTATCTTGAGCCCCGATCAGATTAGGGTTAAGGTGAACTCGTCAAACCCTAGTCTCTGTCATATGATGTAATCATTCGATTCGAGTCCAATGTGAAAATCTAAATAGAAACTCTTTCTATTATTTCACTCTGCCATGGCCATGGGCTTCTGGACTTGATTCTCATGATCATCATAGGGCTGCTCCTCTACCACCGAGGTAGATAGATTCCATCTTGATGCAATCCAGTTCCTACAATGAACATGCTATAGCCAACATACACCTCAGGGTTCCATATGGCTAGGAGACCGAGTAATGGTGTAGTCAAACTATAACACCCTCAAGGTGAACTGCCGATGCATCTCAGGTCAAAGAACCAGACACACTACTGCAGCATCGAGTCAGTCATTGACGAGAAGGTAGACTCCCTAATGACTACTCGAGGTGGTCACGCTCAGTGCCCTCGTTCTCTAACGAGTACCTGTACTCTCGCTCCGGTGTCTCCACACCGTAGACTCAAGACTCATCTACTAAAGAGAAGCGATTCGTACACCAACCTTCCGGATCAATCACCATCCTCGTGATGATCCTATGGTCGGGAGCTGTTTATGAGTTAATAATGATTATTCATGTCTTAAATTTTCAACTCTTGAAAATATGAATTATCATTACCATTAACTCAAAGGATGTATCACAGACACTAAATACACATGTGTGATAGAAAATAACCCATTTCATTAATTATAGTCAAAATTATAATTTTGCCCCTAGAAGTGTATTACAAGTGTCAGCCAATTCTGGCTTCTAGGGCACATATATCTAACAATCTCCCACTTGTCCTAAAGCCAATTGGCTACAAGTCTAAGTCCCATCTTCTCAAGGTGGGCTTCGATCTTCTGCTGGCCCAACGGCTTTGTAAGTGGGTCTGCCACATTATCTGCGGAGTTGACTCTCTTGACCTCAACGTAACCTTTTTCAAGGTAATCGCGGATGAGATGGTATCACCGTTTGCTTGGAACTCTTCCAGCACAAACAGTCTGCCAGATGTCGACTTTCGATCATCTATATCGGACATGAAGTCCGAGTCTGTGTATCCCTGGACTTGGAGTTCTCCGTTACCAAAGACCAACATCATATCCTTAGTTCTTCTCAAGTACTTAAGGATACATTTCACAGAAGTCCAGTGTTCTTCACCTGGATTTGACTGATATCTGCTTGTGACACTCACAGCATGGGCTATATCAGGTCGTGTACATAGCATGGCATACATGAGGCTCCCTATTGCAGAAGCATAAGGGATCTTGCTCATGCGTTCTATTTCCTCAGGTGTGCTGGGGCACATCTTCTTGGAAAGATGAATACCATGTCTGAAGGGTATTAATCCCCTCTTAGAGTTTTCCATACTAAACCTCTTTAGTACTTCCTCTATGTACATCTTCTGTGAAAGTCCTAGCATCCTATTCGGTCTATCCCTATAGACCTTAATTCCTAGAATAAAGGATGCTTCACCTAGGTCTTTCATGGAGAATTCCTTGGACAACCACATCTTGACTGATGTCAACATGGGAATATCATTCCCAATAAGGAGGATGTCATCCACGTACAATACGAGGAAGACAACAGCGCTCCCACTGACCCTTTTGAAAACACATGGTTCCTCTTCATTTTTGATGAAACCAAACTTTTTGATCACATCATTGAAACGAGTGTTCCAGCTCCGAGATGCTTGCTTAAGTCCATATATGGACCTTTGCAGCTTGCAAACCTTGTGATCAGTATCACTGGATGTGAAACCTAGCGGCTGTTCCATATAGATATCTTCCTCAAGATATCCATTTAGGAATGCCGTTTTCACGTCCATTTGCCATATTTCATAATCGAAATAGGCTGCAACAGCAAGCAATGTGCGGATGGATTTTAGCATAGCTACTGGGGAAAAGGTATCCTGATAGTCAATGCCTTCGCGTTGACTATAACCTTTTGCCACCAGTCTAGCCTTGAATGTCTCCACATTCCCATCTGCACCAATCTTTCTCTTGAAGATCCATTTACACCCAATAGGTACTATACCTTCTGGTGGATCTACCAAGGTCCAGACTTGGTTTGAGTGCATCGAGTCAATTCTCTGACTTCATTGCCTCAAGCCATTTCTCGGAGTCGATATCTGATATCGCCTCGTTGTAGGTTTTGGGATCATCACCATGAGCACCATTACCTATGAGGAACATTTCCTCTACATCCTCTGAAATAATACCTAAGTATCTTTCAGGGGGACGGGAAAACTCTTTCCGATCTACGAGGTGGAGGAGGTAGTGTTCTTATTGGCTCAACCTGATTTGGTTCCACTTGGTCCTTAGCTCGTTCTGCTTGTGAGACTTTCTCATCAAGCTTAATCTGCTTTCCAATGCCACTATCTTGAATAAACTATTTTTCAAGAAATATGGCATGTCGACTCACAATCACATTGTGGTCTTCTGGAATGTAGAAATAGTATCCTAATGACTCTTTAGGATATCCTATGAATCGAGCTCTAAAGGACCTAAACTCTAACTTGTCCGCTTGTTGTCTTTTGACATGAGCCGGACAACCCCAAATTCTGAGATGACTCAGACTTGGTTTCTTACCGTGCCATATCTCATACGGTGTGGTAGGAACGGTTTTAGAGGGAACCCTATTCAGTAAGATAGATTGAAGTTAATAATGAAGTGTCCCCAAAGAAAATCAGGGAGGTCTGTGAAGCTCATCATGGATCGAACCATATCCAATAGAGTCCGATTTCTCCGTTCTGAAACCCCGTTGAGTTGAGGTGTTCCTGGTGGAGTCCATTGAGAGACTATGCCATTTTCCTTAAGATAGTCTAGGAATTCCCGGCTAAGGTATTCACCTCCTCGATCTGATCGAAGAACCTTAATGGGTTTTCCAGTTTGTTTTTCTACTTCATGTCTGAATTCTTTGAACTTTTCAAAAGCTTCAGACTTGTGTCTCATAAGATACACATACCCATACCTAGACAGATCATCGGTAAAGGTAATGAAGTAGACAAAATTGCCTCTAGCCGGCACATCAAATGGGCCGCACACATCAGTATGTACTAGGGCAAGGAGATCTGTGGCCCTCTCCCCATGTCCAACAAAAGGGAGTTTAGTCATTTTGCCTTGAAGACAAGATTCACAAGTTGGATATGACTCAAAAGTCAATGGACTCAATAGCCCATTTTTCTCCAATTTGTTAATCCTATCTTCTGCTATATGACCTAATCTCAGGTGCCATAGATATCTGTCGTTTGGACTATCCCTAGGTCGTTTGGCATTCACGTTTTGCTCGATAGTTAAAACAGGTACATCAATATGTAACTGATAAAGACCATTAATAAGGAAACCATTTGCAATTTTATTTCTTTCATAAAGAATGTTACAATGGTCCTTAAAGAAGGTGATCACATAACCTTCTTGTGCTAAGCATGAAACAGAAATCAAATTCCTGCTAGCTGCAGGCACATAATAACAGTCTTTTAAAACTAAGTCTAAACCAGATGGTAATCGAAGAGGGTATGTTCCCACGGCTACTGCAGCAACTCTTGCTCCATTACCGATGCGTAGGATCATGTCTCCATCCCTCAGCCTCCTGCTATCCTCAAGACCCTGCATAGAAGTGCACAGATGAGCACTAGAACCAGAGTCAAGCACCCAACTGGATGCAGAAGAAACCGTAAGGTTAGACTCAATAACGAGCATACCTCCAGAAGGACCTTCCTTCTTGTTCTTCAGGGTGGCCAGGTAAGTAGGGCAGTTCCGCTTCCAATGGCCGTCGCTGTTGCAATGGAAACACTTTCCTTTGCCATCGGCCTTTTTCTTCGGTTCTGCCTTCTTCTTCTTTGATCCTTCCACCTTTTGCTTTTTCACAGACTTCTTTTTCTTTCCATAAGACTTTCTTTTGGAAGAAGTCCGTTCCATAGCAAGAACTGAGCCTTTAGAACCTTTCATAGAAAGCTCAGCGGTAACCAGCATATTCATTCAACTCGGCCAAGGAATTTTGAAGTTTATGCATGTGGTAATTCATGATGAATTGCCCATATGCATCAGTCAAGGATTGCAGAATAATATCGTTCTGCAGGTCCAAGTCCAACTTCACACCGAGCTTCTCAAGCTCTTCCATGTCCTTGATCATTGTCAGACAGTGATCTTGGACTGACTGCCCATCACGCATCTTAGCCTTAAAAAGTCATTTTCGTGACTTGATATTTGGCTGCGCGACTCTGTTCACCAAACATCTCCTGCAGGTGAGCCAACATTTGGCGAGCAGTCCCGATATCTTCATGTTGGCGCTGGAGCTCATCAGACATCGAGCCCAACATGTAAGTATCTGGCCTTATTATCTTCGTCAATCCATTTTTCCAGAGACGCTCTCTGTTCAAGTGGATGGACGAGCTGGTAAGGTGGGAGGGTCCTGGTCCAAAACATGTGTTAACTTCTCTGAACCCAAAACAATTTTGTAGTTCCTGAGCCAATCTTTATAATTGGGTCCAGTCAGTCTATGTGTGTCCAGGATACGTGCCAATGGGTTGGACGCAGACATTTTCCTGTAGAGAGTCAAAGATTCTAGTTAGATACTGTAATTTTGACTTGACCAATTTGTTTAGGGATTTTATTTTTAAACAAATTAGCTCCCACTATTTTCTCGGATCCCTACACTCCCTCTGTAGAGATGCGAAAATCTCCGCGATTAATGATTTCTAGTGGGTGGTGCGGTCTCACCAACTGACTCATCACCTCACCTAACAGTTATTGGTGATGGGTTAGCCAATGAGTGAACAACTCTTGTTCAATGATTCTCTAATCATGGTGCACCCAAACTTGGTCTCTAATTCATGAATCTCACCGTATCCGGAATATTGATCCACTCCTTAGTTAAGTCAGACCCACCATTTGCATAGACTGGGTTCCTAATTGGGTCTCTCACCGTATCCGGAAATATTGAGCCCAACTCATCCTCCAGCCCATAGCATCCAATGCCTAATAGACATGGTTGCGTCTTCCCGGTGCAACTGAGCCACTGTATCCAGCCGAGAACAATCAACCCCGGGAAGGGCCCGCACATCTACAATGGTGGAAGACCTCAGACTTAATCTTTTCTTAGGGAGAATTGATTCAGGTCTCATTAAACTAGACTTGGCTTAGTCATAACAATTATGACTAACCTAGTGGCATGGGTTCAGCTCGGATTATTGACCACCTCAGATCAGAACTGTGTCAACAGATATGGCCAGGTAAGTGAGACCGGTGGAAGGAATATGCCATTAACTCGTACAAGAACGCATTCAGGTCGAGTAGCTTCCAATTAAAAACCAGTCGGTCGTCTGTGCCAAACTTACCTTAGACACCAAATTGTTGAGTCAGAACCAATTGGGTTAGCCTACAATCCAGACTCTAACCTCTGAGCCTAATTAGGTCTTGCTTGATCGTGACTCGATCTTGACCCAGACTTAATCCTATTAGGCTGGTCAATTTAAGCATTGTTGATCCCATCTAACCAACTCTTGATTCGGTTTGATCAACCGCTTAGACCTAATTGAGCTACCCAAGCCCGAACCCAGTATTATGAATATGTCTTAGATCTGAAATTCTCAATTTTAGACCTAATTAATATTCCATAAACTTAATTCTTAATTAAGTTGGGTTCATAAACAAAATATGCACAATAAATCCTAGGGTTTCAGGATCTAGGGTTTTGCAGAAAGTAAGTTTTGGGTTTCTGATTAAGGACGAACACGCAGCACCCCTACACATCATAAGAACACCCCATCGAATGGGAAGAGAGGGCCTTTAAACCCTTCTTCGTTCTTATGACCGGACGGCCAAGAGGAACGCCTTAATCAGGAACATGCAATAAACATTCAATACTACAAAACAGTTATAGATCTATATCATATATCTCATATACAAATTTAGATCTAATCATGGCATATTTTGCATACATCTCATGTATCAAATCATGCATATTTTCAGATCTAAATTATCTCATAATAATCTAAAAAATTAGATTTAAATTGATCTAATCAAAATAAATTCTAATCTAGACAATTATGTAGAACTATTCTACAACTAGTCTAGACATGCATCAATCATATCTCATATGATATTTAAAATTAAATAATTTTTATTTGCTGTTTATCAGATGTTATTATAACACTTATAATATCAAAAAATAGTAAATAAGAAGATCTAAAATATGATTTAATCAGATTAAATCAAAGACATGCAAAACTATTCTATAGAACTATTCTATTCTAGAACTAGTCATGCATATCTTCATGTTCTTAGATCCAAATCATTTAATTTTAATTTTTTCTGATTTCAGATCTGATCACATCTCATGTGACATCTGAAATCACTTTATTTTCTAATTAAAATAAAATTAAAATCAGATCTAAACAATTTAGAACCATGGCTCTGATACCAGTTGAAGGGAAATCCTGATTTCCCGGTCCAGGTTCGTTCCAGATCTGATTCAGATCAAGAGATATATTTCAAAAATTTTTCTCTTGATCTCAATCAGATCTTGATATGTTTCAGATCTGATTCTTATTATTTTAATAAATAAAATAAAATAAGATAAATTAAATCAAATTTAATTTACCTGATTTGGGTAATCCTATTACCCTGTTAGATGATCCTGATTGCAGCGGAAGGTTCTGGATCTTAGCCACGCAAGCGCCTGGCCTCTACCGGTATCCACTCGGGTTGGATCTGGAGATCCTCTTCTTCTCTATCACACCTCCAAAAAATCAGATCTGGATCTGATCTGGAGGATCTTCAAAACTCTTTTGAAGATCTGCAGTCGTCCTTTTGCAGCAGCGCAGCCTTCTTGCTTTTGATCGCCTTTCCTTGATCTGAATCGCACCAACCAAAGTCCAAAACACCTTTTGGACGTGGAGAGCAAGGGGAGAAGAGAGCTATGGCATGGAGAAGGAGGGGAGAGGCAGCCTTGGGGCATGGGAAATTTCTCAATTGAATTCATTAGAATCTGAGTTGGGCGCAGGGTCTTATTTATAGACTAAGCTTGTGATCCAACTCCTCTTCCTCCCAACCAATCACAACCCTTTGTGAAATCAGATCTAAATCTGATTGGTTGGAATAGAGACCCCTGGATTCCTCCTTAGAGGGTGCCTAAGACCAGTCAAAGTTGGATTCTTAGTAGAACTCTAATTGGAATCCAAAAAGGAGGATGGAGTCCTTGTCCAACAAGGACTCCTAGGCGCCTCCTACTTGGGCTCACGCCACCCTTGGCGTGCGCCCTTCTCCTTGCCAGGTTCTGGCAGGGGGACAGGCCCCCACCAGCTCTCCAATAGGTGCATGACATGTGGTCAAAAGTCAAAGGGTCAATGGTCAACGTTTGACAGTCAAAGGTAGACTTTTGACCAAAGTCAAAGAACAAGAAATGGCAGGTGACCAAAAATGGCAGGTAATGTCTTACAAATAAGACAACCTATTCTGACTTGGACAACCTCCAGTCAGACCATATGAAGGCCTCTGATTGAGCACAAACTCCTTTGGCTCAGTCAGGACAACTTATTTATGATAGTAAAAGAAGAACGTTAGGTTCAATCGAGTGCTAGCACGATTTCCTTGAACCTAATTGAATCTCATTCAGATCAATTGAACTAGATCAGTTCAATTGATGATCACCAGATTCAAACCCTTGTTTGTGTGACCCAGTTAGGTTCAGTTCTGTATGGTAATGGGATATGTCATGATCTCTATCATCGACATCATCGAAACTCCTTTCGATGGATCAGAACTCTTCTGATTCGAACAGCTAGAATGATCGATCATCTAAATCATTCTAATTGCTCCCAAAATCCACCAGTGACACCTAGCAGTATATGGTGGCAACCCATCAGAGCTGAATGCGAACCTCTTGGTGCAGCTACCTGTGTGATTAAGTTCTTCTATCTTGAGCCCCGATCAGATTAGGGTTAAGGTGAACTCGTCAAACCCTAGTCTCTGTCATATGATGTAATCATTCGATTCGAGTCCAATGTGAAAATCTAAATAGAAACTCTTTCTATTATTTCACTCTACCATGGCCATGGGCTTTCTGGACTTGATTCTCATGATCATCATAGGGCTGCTCCTCTACCACCGAGGTAGATAGATTCCCATCTTGATGCAATCCAGTTCCTACAATGAACATGCTATAGCCAACATACACCTCAGGGTTCCATATGGCTAGGAGACCGAGTAATGGTGTAGTCAAACTATAACACCCTCAAGGTGAACTGCCGATGCATCTCAGGTCAAAGAACCAGACACACTACTGCAGCATCGAGTCAGTCATTGACGAGAAGGTAGACTCCCTAATGACTACTCGAGGTGGTCACGCTCAGTGCCCTCGTTCTCTAACGAGTACCTGTACTCTCGCTCCGGTGTCTCCACACCGTAGACTCAAGACTCATCTACTAAAGAGAAGCGATTCGTACACCAACCTTCCGGATCAATCACCATCCTCGTGATGATCCTATGGTCGGGAGCTGTTTATGAGTTAATAATGATTATTCATGTCTTAAATTTTCAACTCTTGAAAATATGAATTATCATTACCATTAA
>QRFJ01000922.1:265007-378279 GCA_006176705.1 Cocos nucifera | reverse complement strand
AATTAGCCGACCTCCGAGCTTACTCTTATTAAGCACACTTGGCATTTTGCGTAGTGGAGAATGGATATTTTTGGTCCTTTTCCAATGGCATCCGACAACGAAAGTTCCTCCTGGTCACGATCGACTACTTTACAAAATGGATCGAAGCCGAACTACTAGCAAAAATTATCGAGATCAAGGTACAGAACTTCATTTGAAAGTTAATTATCTGTCAGTTCAGTCTGTCCCAAACTCCCATATAGATAATGAGTGATAGTTTGCTGGGATGAGGTTTGCTGAGTTCTATGAAGATCTAAACATCTCTCATCACTTCACATCGGTAGCTCACCCACAGACAAATGGGAAAGCTAAAGTGACCAATCAAATCCTACTGTAAGGTATCAAGATAAGATTCGATAGAGCTAGAGGGGCCTGAGCGGACGAACTCTACCACGTCCTCTGGGCATACCAAAGTACTGAAAGACTACCGACCAAAAAAATATCGTTTGCCTTAGCCTTTGGAATGGAGGCAGTCATCCCAATCAAGCTTAAGCTCCCATCAGCACGGGTCGTGGCCTTCGATGGATAGCGTAACTCACAGGACCTCAGAGTCAACCTCGACTTGTTGGAAGAAAAAAGAGAGAAAGCTCGAGTTTAGATGGCGCCTACAGATGAAGATCTCTCTCTTTTTTTTGTATATTTGCATTTCTCTAATAGTGGTCATATTTCTTGATATACTCTACAGAATCGTGGTACAAGGTCAGCCAATAGTATCCTTATCGAAGTAGTTTTTGTGATAGAGATCTGGCTCCTACATGACTTTCATAAATTTTTTCGTACACTTTCCATAATGCAAAGTCAGCCTCTAAAGATCGGAGACATCTCAGTAGCGGTAGCGAATACGACTTTTTATACAACTTACCCTCATACAAAACGTACTAGGAGGCTTGATTTCTGAGTTTTCGAGCTTGTTTCGGATCATGAGGAAGAACTTCCTCTTTGAGATAGGCAACTAATGGATCAATCCAGCTCGGTTCGAGCTCCATCTACATAACGAGCTGTGATTTCTCTGAGCTTAGGCATTTTAGAGTTTCAAAAAATACTTCTTTGGACAGTCCGACTGGGGCTAAAGTGGTCAATTTAGAGAAGAGGTTGGCTCTTATATTTTCTATCCTTGGAATCCATCGAATGCCAAAACTATCAGAGACCAGAGTCAAATTCTTTACTTTCTTAAGGTATTTCATCATACTTTTCTTTCGTACTTCATAGTTGCCATTAACTTGGCCGACCACTAATTGAAAATCATTATAAATTTGAAGCCGATCTACTTTTAACTTTCTTGCTATTTTTAACCCGACGATCAGTGCTTCATATTCGACCTCATTATTAGTTGCAAAAAATTTGAAGCATAGCGCGCACTTGGCGATGACTCCCTCGAAGTTGACTAAGACTAATCCCGTACCTGCTCCAACGGAGTTGGACGAACCATCCACGTACAGAATCCAAAAATCTTTGGAAAGGTTGGCACTTTCTTCGGAGAGGCTCGATTGCAACCATGAGATGTCGATCTCGTTCTATTCAAGCTCGACTTCATCTGAAATGGTGCATTCAACTATGAAGTCGGTCAGTGCCTGAGCCTTGATTGCTGGTTGAGGTCGATAGTTAATGTCGAACTCTATTAAGTCAATGGCTATTTTGCAATTCTTTCAGAAGTATTCATTTGATGAAGGATTACTTTGATCGGTTGGTCAGTGAGGAGCGTTATAGCATATCCCTGAAAGTAAGATCGAAGTCTTCTTGCTGCAATCAGAAGAGCATAAGTCAATTTTTTTAACTTTGTTTACCTGATCTCGGCATCCCTTAGGATTCATCATATATACCGGTCGCTATACTTTTGCTTTTTCTTTGATCAGGACTACCGCTAGCACCGCAGGGGAGACCACAAGGTAGAGAAATAGCTCCTCTTCAGAATTCGGGTTAGGCTAGTAGGGGGTGAGCCGAGGTAGTTCTTAAGCTCGTCGAACGTCTTTTGGCATTCCTGAGTCTAGTGAAAATCTTTCGATTTTCTGAGGATTTAGAAGAAGGGCATGCAGCGTTCGGCCGACCTCGAGACAAAACGACTCAAAGATGCCATCTTTTCGATTAGGTGCTGAACTTTCTTGATGGACTTCTGAGTGGTCATCTTCTGGATAGCTCGAATTTTCTTCGGGTTGGCCTCAATCCCTCGTCTCGAGATCATGAATTCTAAAAATTTTTCTAAGGCTACCCCAAAGGCGCACTTGGTTGGATTGAGCTTCATCTTGTATTTTCTAAGCACATCGAAAGCCTCTTTAAGGTCGGCGAACATGATTGACAATCTCTCAACTTTTGACCAGCATGTCGTCGACGTAAACCTCCATATTACGGTCGATCTGCTTCTTGAAGATTTTATTGACCAAGCGTTGATAAGTCGCACCTGAATTTTTAAGTCCGAAGGGCATGACCTTATAACAGTAAAGACCATGATTAGTAATAAAAGCAGTCTTCTCCTCATCCTCCGGTCCATCCGAATTTGGTTGTAGCCAGAGAAGGCGTCCATGGAGGTGAGGAGCTCGTAGTCCGAAGTCGCATCCACCAGTTGGTCGATTTTGGGCAAAGGGTGCTGTCTTTTGGGCAGGCCTTGTTAAGCTTCTTAAAGTCGATGCACATCCTCCACTTGCCGTTGGCTTTCTTGACCAGGACAACGTTAGAGACCCAAGTCGGATAGCTGACTTCTCGGATAAATTCAGCATTGAGAAGCTTGTCGACTTCTTTTGCTATTACCTTCTGCCTTTCTGGTGCATGGCCTCAAACTCTTTCTTTCACTGGTCGATGCTTGGTATCAACGGCCAGTCGATGTTCCATAACCTCGACTCAATCCCAAGCACATCCATCGGAATTCAGACAAAGATGTCGGCATTCCTCTGTAAGAAGGCGATGAGCTGCTCCTGAACTTCATCTTTTAGATTGAAGTCAATTTACATCGTATGCTCTACATTTTCGTTATTCAAGAGGATGGTCATAAGATCTTCTATGGGCTCACCTCATTCTTCGGCAAGATCATCATGAACATCTAGCCCATCAACATGACAAGGGTCGGACTATTCTTTCTTTTACAGGATAATTGAGTACCAGTGCCTTATCAGAGTTTGATCTTTTCTAACCTCTCCCATCCCGTAACTTGTCAGAAATTTTATCTTCAAATAATAAGTTGACACCATCGTCTGAAGCGCATTTAGACCAGGTTGGCCGAGAATTATATTGTAAGCAGAGGGAGCCTTTACTACCAAGAAATTCCATCTGCACTCTGGATTGTCTTGGATATTGTTCTGCAATCATGGTTCGAGTTATTATACCTTCAACTGGTACTGCAGCACCAACGAAGTCTACTAGAGAGAATTTATTGGTCCAAGCTGACTATCAAACATTGATATTTTGAAGAAAGCATCATAAGATAAGACGTCAACTGAACTTTCATTATCAACTAGGATGCGACGTACATCATAGTCTGCTATATTTAAAGAGATTACAATCGTGTCATTATACAAAAACTATACCTTTCGTGCATCTACCTTAGTGAAGGTTATGGGTTCTTCAGTCCTCCATCTCTTCACTGATTCTTCAGATCCACTGGCCTCTTCTCATTGAAGTCTTTCAGAGATAGTGTTGATGATGTCGAGAGACGGTCAATCTCCTTATTGTTCCTTCCTCCTTGGTAATTCTGGCTGCGATAGTGCCCTCGCCTGATTTTCTCTTGCTTCAGACCGATGTTTGAGGAATCGATCTAGCCGGCCTCTCCTGATGAGCTCCTCGATCTCGTCTTGGAGTTGAATGCATTCTTCAGTATCGTGGCCATGGTCACAATGGTAGAGGCAGTATTTGCTAGGATTGCGCTTGTCAGGATGAGTGCGCATCCTTTCAGGCCTCGACAGTTACTCCTTGATCTCCATCAATACTTACATTTTTGGAGCATTGAGAGGGGCATAGTTGTAAAATCTTCTAGAGGGAGAACTTCATCATGCCCTTCTATCAGAGATTCTTTGACGATGAGCTCGAGGAGTTCGGGCTCACTTGCGCTCGGAGGGAGTCCATAAGTGCAGTCAAACTTCATTCGATCCTCCATTAGCTATAGGTTTTTTAGACTCACCCGTCTACCGCTCTCCTACGGCTTTCTCATCTTTCAATTTGAAGGCTTCTTCCGCTCGGGCATATCCTTTAGCCCGAGCTAGCAGATCGGCAAAGTCCTTGGGATACTTCTTCTTCAGAAAGAACAGCAAATCATTCTTCTAAATGCCGTCCTTGAGTGCGGTCATTATAATAAACTGGTCTAGATTTTGGACCTTCAATGCAGCAACATTAAATCGGATGACATAAGCTCGGATAGATTCTTCCACCTTTTGCATGATATTCATCAAAAAATCCGAACCTCGGCAAGAATGTTGACTGCTGACAAAGTGAGCCGCAAACTGATGGCTCATTTGATTGAAGAAAAAGATGGTATCCGACTTAAGTACCGAGTACTAGTTTCTTACTGCTTCTTTTAAGATAGATAAAAAAGCTCAGCATAAGATGGCGTCTGATGCGCCATGGAGCAGCATCATGGTTCGGAAGGTCTTCAGATGATTGATCGGATTAGAGGTTTCATCGTAGCTTTCAAAGAGCTTAAAGTTCGACGGAATGGACTCTTGCATAATTCGAAGAGAGAAAGAAGGATCAATGCAGACATCGTCATGGTGAACCGAGGTAACATGGTGGAGTTCCTAAATCCATTAGTCCATCTCCCATAGTTTTTGATCGAGGACATCATTTCAATCGTAGATCTTGGAAGGCTTCTGACTATAGATAGGAAAGATCTCTTTCGAAGAAGAATCATGATCCGAACAAGGATTCTTTGCTCTCTATTTCTCCTTTCCAAGGGTGATGAATATGCTAGTCCAAGTGCTCCTCCTTGGGATCGATTTTTGATATTTCGATGGCAGATTTTCTGGCAGAACCGCCACCGAAGGCTGCTGCATGGCCTGCACTATTTTGGTGAGGTCTTGAATCCACTGCATCAGTAGGTTAAACTGCTCCAGATCTACCATGGCTATCGATGGAGGAGGTTGAAGCACCAACGATGGAGCAGGAATGGATGGATTTGGCTTAGATCTGACAATAGAAGTGGTAGATCTTCGGATAGTTGTCTTCTTTGGAGGTATTTCTTAGGGATTGAGGGAGAGAATGGAGATGAACCTTGAAGAAGAAGATCCATAAGATCAACTGAGCACTTCTTTAAGAATAAGAATACCTCAAAAATAGAGAGCCCTTCCTCTAGCGCCAATCCTGTTGGTGCAGAATCTGATTGACGTCGGATCGAGCTGGAGTTGAGAAAGAAGAGGTCGCCATCGGTGACCTACAAAATAAAATTTCGTTTGGAGTTGATGGTGGTGGCTCCGATAGGATCTTTCGACCATCAACTCTTTCGGTCAATAGAAATGGAGTACTCAGAAAAGAATACAACAGAGTTTTGAAAAAGAGAAGAGAGCTTAGAGAAAAATGTATCTGGAGGATCCCTTTTATAGATGAAGCTCGAAGCAGATTGATAGTGACAGTTGTAGCCATCTGGTAGCTAGTCGCTCAGAGCCACGTGGGATTTGTTATAGAGGGGCTCGCCTGTAGCAGACTGATAATGATAGCCGTAGCCATCCAATAGCAGGCCACGTGGGGTTTGTTATGGAGAGAAGCACCACTTGTAGTAGATTGATAGTAACAGTCGTAGTCGTTCGATACTGAGTCACTTGGGGCCACGTAGAGTTTGTTATGGAGAGAGATGTCCATTATCATGATGTGTCCGTTCGTCAAGATTTAATAGTCGAAGTTCGAAGGAAGCAAACATCGATTGGTGAAGAGCTTTGACATACATCAATTCTAGAGAAGTTCGGACTTCTAAAGGAAACACGGCTAGAGGGGATCATCTGAGAGGAATGCTGATTGAAATTTGAAAGTAATCCACTAAAGAAATCTAGATGGAGTTTGATTGATGGAGAAGTCCAGAAGGAGTCCGACTGATGGAGAAGTTCAAAAGGAGTTCGACTGATGGAGAAGTTTGAAAGGAGTCTGACTGATGGAGAAGTTCGACTGAAGGAGAAGTCCGAAAAGAGTTCGACTGCTGGAGGAGTCCAAGAGGGATTCGATTGCTAGAGGAGTTCGACCGCTGGAGGGGTTCAGCCGCTGAAGAAGTTCGACTGCTGAAGGAGTTCAGGAAGGGTTCGATTGCTGGAGAAGTTTGAAAGGAGTCCGACTGATGGAGAAGTTTGATTGAAGAAGAAGATCGAAAGGAAGTTCGGCTGCTAGAGGAGTTCGACTGCTGAAGAAAAAATTTTCGATCGAAGCTCTTTCATGATTATCAGTTACATTAGGCTAAGCATCAGACTGAACTTTGGCGGAAGTAGGTTTATCCCCAACATATATATAAAGAGAGAGAGAGAGAGAGAGTCAGACTAGAATTAGATTGATCGAATTTAGATTCAAATCTAGTCAGATTAAAACTCTATAATAGGAGTCTTATATCAATGATTCAAGTCATTTAATATGATCTATTATCTCAAAAATGCTTGCATATAAAAAATTATATAATTTAAATATCTATAACAAATGTATCAAGTAGTCAAAAATTAGATAAACTAAATAAAATTAAATTAGATATATTTTTTAATTACTTGATGCATAGGTTAGGGATCTTTAAATCATATGATTTTTGTTATGCAAGCAATTTTGAGATAGTAGATTATATTCAATAGCTTGGATCATCATTGTAGGACTTCCATCATCTAGTTTTGATCTGACTGAATCTAAATTTGATTAATCTTATCCAAATCTGCCCGATATATATATCCAATATCATATCCCATGTAAATAAAATCATTAATATTTGATATATACATATGATAAAAAAATATATAGCAATCACATTATGAACGTTTTCATCCTATGCAAAACTAAAACCAATAATATATATATAGAGAGAGAGCCAGACTAGAATTAGATCGATCGAATTTGGACTCAGACCCAATCTAGTCAAAACTCTATAATATGGGTTCTACAACAATGATCCAAACTATTGGATATAATCTATTATCTCAAAATTACTTACATATAAAAAATCATATAATTTGCAGATCCATAACCTATGCATTAAGTAATCAAAAATTGAATAGTCTAAATAAAATTAAATTAGATATATTTTTTAATCAATTAATGCATAGACTATTAAATAATTTAATCTTTTATACCTAGATCATGCTCCAATATTCATATAAAATTAAAAATAAATCATACCTTGTACCATCATCTCACCAACATGATGATTACGTAGTCTACAGAGTGTCTAATCTTTCTTTCATAGGTGGTTAGTCTTCTCTCTCCTCATCCTTCAACTTAATATGGATGATTGATAAAAATCATCAGACTCTCATGAGAATTAGAGAAAAGGGGCCAGGCCATCTCTATTTATACATGCACTTATCTTGTTCCATTAAAAGACTTATTCCTAATTAAAGTAAAAATTTTAGTCTAAGTCTTATCAAAAATAGAACTCTTTAATTAATTAGGCTCACCATAATTGATTCATGACTTGATCTAATGAGTTAAACCTGACTAAGTGATAATTAGTCCACATTAGGAATTAAATCCAATATTTTTTTTCATTTGGCCTATATTATCACTTAAAATTAACTCTTTCATTTTGCTAAAATATTTCAAAAATAAATAAAAATATATATATTTTTTTTAATTTTTTAAAATAATAATTTTGAATCAAAATTTTTAAAATTGATTCGACGAATGCATACTCATTTTATAAAAATTTATCCAATTATCTATTTCTTGAAAATCCTTTATATCTTGATTAAGTAAAAATCATTAATACAGATCATGGCGGTTATACATCTCAATTGACATACTTTCTTTCATGTATCATGATATTAATAATTTTCACTTAACATAGTCTTATATACTGGAATACATAAGCTATCAAAAATCATAATGCCTATATAATGGTCCCACTGTTATATCATATAAATGATACTTCTGTTTATTTTAATTTTGATAAAGTCAACCATAATATATATAAACAATAATATACAAAAGTAATAGCAATCATCAAACCATTAAATAATCTCAAAATAAGTATTTATTATAAATTAAATATCCTAATGAAAAATATCCATAACTTTTACATACTCTTTGAAAATTTTAAATACTAAACCTTTCATCAAAGAATCAACTATCATACAAGCAGTACCAATAAAATCAATAGAGACCTGATGATTACTAATTCTTTCATTTATAGCAAGATACTTAATATCAACGTGCTTGTTTGCATTGGTCATCTTACTACTATTAGAAAAAAAAAACTGCAGTAGAATTATTACAATAAATTCTCAGTGGCTTGAAAATAAAATCCATAACTCCGAGCCCTGATGTAAATTTTTTCAACCATATAGTATGTGAGGAAGTCTCATGGCAGCTTATATATTCAGCTTTCATAGTAGAGCAGGCAATAATATACTATTTTGCACTCCTCCATGAAATTGCTCCACCAACTAACAGGAAGATATAACTTAATGTAGACTTCTACTATCAAGGTAACTAGCATAATCTATATCTGAATAACTAATCATTTTTAACTGATCAGTCATCCCATAAGTAAGCATGTAGTTTTTAGTTCTCTGAAGATATTACATCACCTTCTTGGCAACTTTTCAGTGGCCCATACCTGGATCACTCTGATATCTATCAAGCATTTTCAAAGCAAAACTGATATTAGGATGAGTCATATTTGAGCATATACATTATACTATCCACTATAGATGCATAGGATATATCCTTCATTTGATTTCTCTCAATCTCGTTCTTGGGATATTGAAATTTACTAAATTTATCATTTTTAATGATTGGCACTTCACTTGATGAATAGCTTGACATTCCAAATCTTTCTAAGATCCTGGTAATATTATTTCTCTGAGATAAACCAAGTAATCTCTTATTCCTATCACGATGAATTTCTATACCAAGAATATAAGAAGCATCTTTCATGTCAAAATATTCGAAAAGAAAACTTTTAGTTTCATATAAGAAATTTAAATCATTGCTGGTTAGTAAGATATCATCTACATATAGTATCAAAAATATAAACTTACTTTCATTCATCTTCAGATATATACATTGATCAGCAATATTTTTCTTAAATTCGAAAAAAGCAATGATATGATTAAACTTTAAGTACCATTGCCTAGAGCTTGTTTAAGACCATATATAGATTTTTTAATTTACATACCAGCCTTTTATTTTCTTATACTAAAAATTTTTCAGACTGTTTCATATACCGCTTTCTTTAAATCTTCATTCAAGAATGCAGTCTTGACATCCATTTGTGTAGCTCTAAATCAGAATAAGCTACTAATGTCATAATGATTCTAAATGAATTCTTTTTCTAAAAATGAAAGAAAATATTTTATGGTAATCAATACTTTCTTTTTGAGTGCATTTTTTTGCTACAAGTCTAGCCTTATATCTCTCAATATTGCCTTTGGAATCCTATTTGGTCTTAAAAATTCATTTACAACATATAGACTTAAATCCTTGAGGTAATTTGATAAGTTTTCAGACTTGATTTTTATTCATAAATTCCATCTCATCTTTTATGGCATCTAATCAAAGTTCAAAATCATCGCTTTTCATGGCATCTTTAAATAAAACTGGATCATCCTTCATTCTAATATCATAATCACATTCTTGCAAGTAAACAATATAATCATCTAAAATATCCAATCTTCTAATTCTAGTAAATCTCCATAATATTTCAGATTCAATATAATTATTGTGATTATTTTTAATTAGATCAGATTCATTGATAGTCTATTCAGGAAGTGGTGTATTAATCACCTGTTGATATTCCATAATTTTAGATTGAGCAGACTCAAGTGAAATATCTCTAGGTGTTATTGTAATAGAAAGAAATTCTCTTATTTTTTGTAACACTGTATTACGCGGTGTACCATTTTTACTATTTTCATCATTCTCAATGAACCTAGTAGTTTTAGTTTCAATAATTTCAGTAGTATGTAATGGATAATAAAATCTAAATTTTTTGACCTTTCTGTATATCCTATAAAATAATAACTAATAGTTCTAGAATTTAATTTCTTTTCTTATGAGTTATATAATTGAGCCTCTGCTGGATAACCCCAAATATATAAATATTCCAAACTTGATTTTCTACCCATCCATAACTCAAAAGGAGTTTTAAGAATGATCTTACTAGATACCCGATTTAGGATATACATAGCAGTTTTCAAGGCTTCTCTCCATAAATTCAAGGATAATGAGGATTTACTAACTATACTCCTCTCCATGTCCATCAAGATGTAATTATGTCTTTCAGCCATACCATTTTGCTGAAAATTTTTTAGTATAGTATACCGTGCTACAATACAATGCTATTTAAAAAATTTGACAAAAGATCTAGAATTATGATCAAATTCATCATATCTGTTGTAGTATCACCACTCCTATTAGACCTCATAATCTTAATTTTTCTATCCAATTAATTTTCTACTTCAGCTTTGTACATCTTAAAAGCTTTCAAAGTTTCAGACTTTTTATGTAATAAGAAAATATAACTATAACGTGAGAAATCATTCATAAAAATAATAAATAATTTTGCTCTCCAAAACAAGGAGTAAAATCACCATAAATATTGATGTGTATTAATTCTAAGATTTCTTGACTTCTAATGGCATGCTTTTTATGATTTTTAATTTATTTTTCTTTAATACAATCGATGTATATACCAAAATCACTAAAATCTAGATTTGATAAAATACCTTTCTTAACCAATCTAATCATCCTTTCTTTTGATATATAATCTAATCTCTTATACCACAATATTGAAGAACTCTCATTTATAATACCTCATTTAATTTCGACATTGACATTCAAAAAAAGTAAAGATTGTTCAAAAAAAGAATCCAAATTTAATTTATATAATCCATTGCATAATGTTCTAGTACCATCCAAAATAAATTTTTTTATTAATTTAAAACCTGAATTTACTAAAGTAAATGAAAAATCTTCTAAATTAAGTTTTGATAAAAAAATTAAATTTCTAAACACTGAAGGAACATAAAAGATATCATGTAGATCTAATTAGAATCTAATGTCTATAATAAGTTTGTAGGTCCCAACATAATGATCTTGGACTTAGTTTAATTCTTCATAAAGATTCATCATTCTCTATCATTTGATTTTCAACTTGAAAAAAATTTCTGCATTGAATTGAAAATATGATTTGCAACACTCGAATCAATCCATCAGGTATTAGAAGGAACATCAATGAAATTGGTTTTGAAATAAATAAGTGATAAGAAAATATCTTTCTTTTCAAACTATTTTCTTCTTTTCTCATAATTCTTTTTGATATGTCCCTTCTTCTTATAGAAAAATATTTCAATTTGTGAAAAATTTTTGTTGGTGGATTGCTAGATCTTTTATTTTCTTTCTTTGCTTTTTTTCTTTTAGAACGCTCTTATAAAACTACATGAAAAACTGGGACCTCTTCTTGTTTTAATCTCTCTTCCCATTGCACACACTGGAAGATGAGTTTATTCATTGATCATGATTCCTTGTATATATTATAGTAAATCTTAAATTGGATAAACTGAGATGGAAGAAAATTGAGAACAAACAGATAAGAAATTTTCAAATTCCATCATTACCAAATCATTTGATTTTTCAGTTATATCATGCATTTTCATAATATGCTTTCACACTCCAGAAAATTCATCATATTTTATAAAGATTAACTTGTTCAGTAGGATACCAGCTAAGGCTTTACTTGATTTGATAAACTATTATTCTATAGAGAAAAAATACTCAAAGACCAATTTATTATTCAAAATAGATCCCCTAATATCACTCGCTATGAAACTTTTAATAATCATAAGAGATAACCTATTAGAATGCTTTCACTTTTCACATAATTTCTTATGTTCAGAAGAACTAGTGGAGGTAAGTGGATCTAGCTGAGGCTTATAAAGGGTTAAATCTAAGTCTAGACATCCTAAGATAATGAAAAGCTGCTCGTACCAATCATAATAATTTGATTCATTTAGTGTGCAAATGTTAGATAGATGCGACGAGAGTGAAATAGGGATTATAGCTATAAATAATAAAATATGGTTATAATTACCATCATGATGCAATTTCATAATATAATTCTACTAATAACACTTATTATACAACTATAAAATATCTTCAGATAAGAATCATAGCATATAATAAGTATCATAATTAATTTAATCATAAATTTAAATATAATAAATAATATCAAAACATACATCATATAAGTTATAATCAATAATAATATGAAATATGTAAGCAAGAACAATAATTATGGCATATATGCATACTTCATATTTAAACTATGATCAATCATATTAGTTACACTTTTAGTGATTAATTAACATGATTATAAAAATTCAAAGTTTTTTCCATCTTTGGGTGTAGAACTTTCCATCTTTATGTAATTCAAGTTAGTCAATCTTTTTCTATTAATTTTTATATCAAATTATAATCATCTTTGAATTTACAGATACATTTTTATATAATTCTAAAATTATAATAATAAAAAATTATTAGTCCTCAATGACTCAGCTATCCAAGATCCATAGAGTGCTCCAGCTCTTTTGGAGCTATGCAAAAATATTTACTTGAATAGTGTAATAGTGAGCAAAATTATTAATTAAAAAATTAATTATTTAAATATTTTATTTTATATAAGGAACTTAACCATAATGTTTCTCAAACTATTATAAGTCCAACGATTAAAAAATCGCTCAAATCGGATAAAAAAAATGAGCAAATTTTAACAATAAAAGACTTAACCATAAATAACAGAAAATAGGAGCCTTTTCTTTAAAATAGTAGTTTAAAAAAAATATTTAGAAAATAGGTAGGGACTTTATTGTAATTTATTACTTTATTAAGAACTAAATTACAAAACTACCTTAAAGGACTAAATTGCAAAACTCTAAAACTAAAAATTAGACCTTTTCAAAATTTAAACTTTACTAGGGGTTAAATGTAAAAGTTTCTTTTTTTAATTAATTGGGTCATAGCTGAATTGTGGGTTTCGGGTTTGGACCCAAAACCTAGATCCATTTAGCCCTTCTTCTTTCCCTTTCCTTGATCGAGAGAAAAACTCTCTCAGGTGGCCGATCGGCCACCGCCCAGAACATCGCCACCATCGTGGCTAGCCACCTCCGTCCACTACTACCCGACGCACCGAATGTTGTGATTGTCGATCACTACGGTAGCACCGAGATGTGGCAAGCAACGTGGATCGCCACCATCGCCACGTTCCGTTGTCGTCTTCGTCCTTCTTGGTCCACCATTGCCATCCGTTGCCGCCCTCACGGCCAGCTGTGCGTGGTCTCTTCCTTGGCTGGGTTCGAAGCCATCGTCGCCTCCAGCCGGCCTGCTGTGCTGGTCCACCATGGCCAACATGGCAGTAGCTGTTGCCCCGTTCATCGATCCCTATGGGCGATCTTGGCACAGTCGCCAAAAGGGGCGGCCGGCGTGGGATGCCAGCGACCTGGTGGCCACTAGATACAGACCAAAGGTCTGACCACCAAGAAGAGGGCACGTCGGTGGCCTTCTTTTTCTTTCTTTTAATTTTTTTTTATTTTTTTTATTTCTAAAAATTAACAAACCTTAATTTAATTTTCAAAACTTTAATTAATTTTAAAAATTATTAAACTTTGATTTTTAAATTTCAAAAATAAACTAAAATTTGTTGAAAAATTTTTTACATGAATACAAAGCATGAAACTCGGGCTTTGATACCACATGTTAGATAATTTAATCTTTTATGTTTGGATCGTGCTCCAATATTCATGCAAAATCAAAATAAATCATATCTTGCGCCATCATTTTACCAACACGATGATCACGTAGCCCACCGAATATTTGATCTTTCTTTTACAAGCAGCTGGTCCTTTCTCTCATCACTCTCCACTTTAATATGGATGATCGATGGAAATCGTCATATCCTTCTAAGAGTTAAAGAAAAAAAATCAGGCCATCTCTATTTATACATGTACTTATCTTATCTCATCAAATGACTTATTTTTAATTAAAATAAAAATTTTAATTTAAATCTTATTAGGAATAAAATTTTTTAATTAATTAGGCTCATCATAATTGATTCAGGATTTGATCCAATAAGTTAAATCTGACAAGTGATAATTAAGCTATATTAGGAGTTAAATCTAATATAGACTAGATATCTTCAAATCATATGATTTTTAGTGTACAAGTAGTTTTGAGATAATACATCATATTCAACAGCTTGTGTCATTGATATAGAACTTCTATTGTTCAGTTTTAACCTGACCGAATTTGAGCCCAAATTCGATCATCAATCTTAGCAAGTCTACCCCATTATATATATATATATATATATATATATATATATATATATATATATATATATATATATATATATGATCCCAATCCTCACCTCTATTCAATTAATTGAGCATTAATATTAACAAACTTATCTTTGAACAACCACCAACAATATTAATTTTTCTAATTTTAGAGTTTTAATATCCAAATTATCCTTAACCTTAAATTCTTCTATCCCATCCTAATTCCTAATTCAAAAAATGAGATTCAATAAAGGTTTTGATTTTATATCGATTAAGAACTAGAGTGTAAAACATCTAGTTTAACATCTTATCTGGATATTGCATCTTTATAGAATCGAAATGATAGAAAAGAAAATATAAGAGAGAGAGAGAGAAGTAATGGTCTCTGGTAATCTGGGTTGGTTAGATTTCGGTGCCTCAATAAGCAAGAATCCTACCAAGGATATGGGAAGGATACTTAATAACGGAGTCTCCGGTGATGACAGGTAGAAGCGTGCTCGCAGCCATGTGGGTCGAAGACCCCCTATTAGCATCAACTTAGGGTCCACAAAGTAGGAACCTAACGCCCTCTACTTGGTTCCATTAAGCCATGAAGAGAGAGAGAGAATGAATGAATCCCCTACAATACCCTCCAAGGACAAAGTAGAGCGGGGAAAGGTGGGGCCCGGTACGTAGCGGTCGGTCGGAGTGCGATGGCTCACAGTGATGGAGGTGGCTGGCAGAAGAGGAAAAAAAAATAAAGAGTAAGGCAAGGGAGGCGATAGAGTGCTCAAACCACGGTGTCGAAAGCGCGATGGCGACGGTAGAGACAGCGACGGCCGGCGATGAGGTGAGAGAAACAAAAAGAAAGACTCAAGATAGAGTCAACCCAAAATAGGAGATTGGAGCAGCTTGGCCCGCTCACCGAAGGTCCAAGCTCTACTACAATCATAAGGGTTGTCAAGAGCTTGACTAGATCTGTGGCAAGGCCTTGGCATCGAATCACAACGAAGTAGGCCGCATAGAGAGGAAAAGGACGAAACAGGGGAGGCTCGATTAGATGGATTTTGGTGACTATCCGGTACTCCTGTGGCCGACGATGACGACTCTAAAGATAAGAAAAGTAGGGTAAATTATTAGCTAAAGGATGGAGGTCCGGCAAGGTGTTGAAGCCCGCACGGTTAACCTGTAGCGACGACTCCGAGTGTAAGAGAGGAAGAAATAGGCGGCAGCTACGAGTGGTCATCATCTTGGAGGGTAGAGGGCTTTATGCATGCATGGATCAGCCCTGGGATTCTAGCTCCCACCAGGAGTATGAAATAGGACTCTCAATGGGAGTCTGATGTTAGCCTACTAGATTCAAACTAGGAGTGTAAATGGGTCGAGTCGGATCAAATCATAAGTGATTTTAATTCGACCTGATTTTTTGATTGGATCCTAATATTGGATCCAGATCCAATCTAATTAAAAATCGGATGGAATTGGATCAAGTTCATGATCAAAAAATTTGTCCCATTGGATCATTTGAATCAGATCAGATTCATGTATAATTCAGTCCCAATTTAAAAATTTTAAATCCGATTCAAATCCAAATTTTATTGAAAAAAAATACCTCAAATTCTTCCACATTAAGTCCATAGCGAGGTCCAGGATGACGAGCGGAGTCCAACGAACCCAAGAACACCTCGATCAGAGTCCAGATGGCGAAAATACGCATAAAGAAGCATCGGACAAGAAGTTGGAGTGGGGCCTATGGCCAGCAGGCGACTAGGCCCAGCGTAGGCTGGCAGCGTGGGCGTGCGGGCGTGGCCTTGTGCGGCCCAGCGCCATGCACGAGTGGGCGCACGAGTGCGGCCCAGCAAGCAGGCACGTGAGCGCATGTGGGCGCGGCCCAGCCCTACCTTGCCCAACACGAACCCGGCCCTATGCGGGGCCCAATGCGAAAGTCCTGCTGTACGCGCACAACATGCATGGACCGTGAAAAAAATTGCATCATCGCTAAATCATGCAAATCATGCAATTTTTTTTCACGGTCCACGCATGTTGTGCGCGTGGACCAGGCTTTCTCGCATCGTACAGGCAGGATTTGCATGATCTAGCGATTGAGAAGAGCTATCGACACGATCTGATAGCCAGGGGATGTTGTTTGACTTTGAAATAGGCTGGAAATCCTATCAGGACATAGATAGAGGCCTTTAAATGGCCTGGAGCAGTCCGTGAATAGGGCGGTGGGTTAGGCAATTTGGGTGAGACCTGAGATGATAGAGAGCAGATAGAAGGTGCCAACAGACAGTAGGAGCAGGAGCTTCGGGCAGACAGCTAAGTAGTAGATTGCAGTCGTTTCAAGAGGCCTTCAAGAGAGTTTGGTAAAGATAACTTCTTATTGAGAGGATTGTATACGTAAGTTGAAAGTGGATAATCTCCTCTTGTATTTCTTTCTTTTTCATAGTAAAATTTTGCATGCCCCGTGGAGGCGAGTCTTTGGACTGATCCACGTACTTGGTTGTATTTTTATTTTTTTTTCTTTTTTTTTCTTACCGCAATATCTCGGTACTAGATCCTTAACAAGTGATATCAGAGTAGCTGATATCCCAACAAATTGGTATTAGAGTCAGACAGTACTAGAGTGCAGATTGCAGCAGTAGTGATAGAGATTGAAGAATATAGAGAAAATAAATACAATTAAGGTAGAGATCAACATATTCAATGGAAAGGGCAATTTCTCTGTGTGGCAAGCAAGAGTAAAAAATGTCCTCATCCAACATGGGTTGATCGATACTCTCTTGTACGATAAGATGCTAGCCACCATGAAGGTGAAAGATTGAAAATAGATCTAGATGCAAGTGGTGAGCATGATCTATTTGTACCTAGTAGATGATGTGATGATCTATATACTTGATGAGACTTTTTCGATGACGCTGTGGTCGAAGCTTGAGGAGTTATATATGGCCAAGTCGCTCACCAACACGCTATTCTTTTGAAGGTAGTTCTATCAGCTGCAGATGAACGAAGGCCAGAGCGTGCGGAAGCATCTATCCAACTTTCAGAAGATTCTTATCGACCTCCTCAGTATTAGTAAAAAAGTTGAGGAGAAGACTAGGGCATTGGTCTTGCTAGCATCGCTCCCTCCTTCATATGAGTTCTTGGTGACTACACTTCTAATGAAAAAGAGCACCATCAAGATGGATGAGGTCATCGCAATGCGATACTCCAGAATGAGGTTCTCAGAAGGAAGAACCTAGCTTCAAGCTTAGATGGCGGCAGCTCAGCTTTGGTGGTTTCTGGAGGAGCAAGAGACAGTAGACAGAGTGGTAGAAGATTGCGAGAAGGACGATCCAAGTCCAAGACGAGGGACCAAAGCAAGATCAAATGCTACAGATACGATAAGTTGAAACATCGAGTCAAGGATTGCCCACAACTCAAGGATCAGATGAGGGGTACTATGGCGGTGATCAGTAGCAATACAAAAGACAGTGATGATGTCCTTCTATTTACTGATAAGGTATCTACTTCTTCCTCCTAGTGGATTATGGATTCTGCTTGTTTTCATCATGTATGTTGCAAAAAGGAGATGTTTGACTTTCTGGAGACCAATGAGGGCATTGTGTTCCTGCCAGACGGATCAAGCTTTGAGATCAAGGGCAGCGGGACGATCAACATGAAGCTCCATGATGGAACAGTGAAGAAGTTGGGTAAGGTCCGATATATATCCAACTTTAAGAAGAATCTAATCTCACTGAGCAGACTGGATTCGATCGACTTCAGATAGAAAGCTGATGGAGGAATCCTTAAGGTCATGCATGACAGTAGGATGATAAGAGAAAGAAAGTATCAAGGATACTACCTTATGATAGGAAGCCCAGTGCGAGGTGGAGCTTCAGGTTAAGATGGATCGGGCATAGGATGAGAGACTCGGATGGATGACATGCGACATCACGAGGTGAAGTTCCTATTAAAGAAATCAGATCTAGGATTTCAGGGCTAGATTTTGAATTTTTTTCAAAATCAGGACAGCAGAAAGACTAAAATTAATTAAAATTAATTTTTAATACTAGAGAATATCCTAGATCTAATATCCTATTACATGATTATGGCATAACATTAAATCAAAAATTAAATATAAGAAAGAAAATAAAACATGTTGATCACATCAACATGCATCTATACTACATCTAATGCAGGTATGTAAAATAGATCAAATATATTATATGTGCAAGTTAGACATTCTAACTTGCTGATCCGGGCTTGAGGATGATATTGTGAGCTGCACATGTATCCGACTTCTAGGAGTCATCCACACGAGCCCATGAACTATAATCAAAAATCCTATGCAGAAAATCAGCACAGTATGCTAGTACTATGCTTATCCTTCTTTGACAGTCGATCCAGTGCTTTCTTCTTCTAAATCTAGACTCTTTCAAAGATGAGAAGAATGAGGAGAGATTACAGATCTAAGACACTCTCAAATAATCTCAAAAAGAAGGAAAAAAGATGAACAAGACAATCCTAAAAGAAGACCCTCTTCTTCTTCTCTATTCTCTCACCTAGACACCTATCTTAGTATCTATGAAATCTCTATGTCCCAATACTCTTTCTTTTTAATTTTCACATGCCCCAAAGTTCTCTCAATGATCTTAAATATATCCAAAAATTAGCCCAAAATTCATCCTATATAGAGAGATATAGAGGAGTCCTTGTTGGGTCAAACTCTTAGACTAGGAAAGACCAAAATAGGCAACTAGTTGGGGCACCCAACACTTGGGCGCCCCCTCCTTTCTTTTGGCGTAGACCACCAACAAATGTTGCACAAAACTCCCTCTTTTCCATGAAACAAAAAGAGAGAAAAAAGGGAGAGGAGGGTGGCATGCAAGGGAGGAGTTTTATTTTGCTAAAACTCCATCCAAGGAAAAGTTCAAATCAAATTCAAACTTCCTCCTTTAACTAGGTCCACAACTAATTGCCATAAGAGAAATAGAGAATAGGAGTGGGCGTGCGTGAAGACCAGGGAGAGGGGGTTTTTGTTGCACAAAATAGAGAGAGTGGACGTGGGGGGCGTGGGATATAGGTGGCATAAGATAAATGGATCCTAGTCTTACTAGGATTCCATGTTTGACTTGGTCAATCATAGTTTCTCAAATCAAATCAAATCAGAATTAATTCAACCTAATTAAATTAGGTTCTAAACTAATTAAGAACTTAATTAAATTAGATTTAATTTTGATTTAATTTTTTAATCAAATTAAAAAAATTGGGTTGATCCAAATTCTAGTTGAACTAGGACTAGTTCTTCCTTGCACTTAGCTTATCCAATAAACTAATTGAACTTGATCCAATCAAGTCCAAACCAAATATAATTAAATTATATTCAATTAGACTTAATCTTAGCTTTTTGGCTTAATCAAATTAAGCTAATTAGCAATCTACTTGCTAATCAATCTGCCTGCAATACTTGCACTAGGTTAAACATCAATCATATTGAACAATTCTTAATCATTTAACCCTTGAATAATTCTTAATCATTGATCAATCATCCAATCAGATCATGAGCTCTAATGTGTGTGATCTCATAGGTCCGATCCTAAGCCAGTAGTATAGGAATAAATTTCTATACTAATTGAAATAACCATCTAACAATGGTACCTGATGGTCGGATAGGTCGAATGTGTAGAACAAACATCCTTAGAATCCATGTGGATATAATTTTCATATAATTCATCTCCTTGACCAAAATGCTCGTAGGACACCTCAAAGTTCAACTATCAACTCTGATCAGGCTATCCATATTATATTTTAAAATATCAAATCCATCTCATGGATTATCCTAGCCAAGATTTTGCTATATTGAAATACAGTAATACATTCTTCTTCAACTCTTGGAGTGGTCAATTCCATCTTGATCACACACCGACTTTGCAAGTACTTGACTATGTCAAGAATTCTTTCATTACTAAATTAGAAATTTAATTAGTCTGGTACCAAAGCATAGTGAGTTGCTTGTAAGTCACTGAGATGATCTCAAGTCTAAGGGATACTTATACCTATATCCTATCAGAGATATTCTCGACAGTAGAATGCTTTGAAGTTGATCACATTCAGTGATGATGTATCCCTATATCTCACATATATGTCATATCAGTGTCTCCACACTTCTTGATTAAGAAGACAATCAACTTATATAGTATACAGCGATCTATGCTCGATAGACGCTGTCATCCTTATTAACAGTCTATCATTTGGTCGTGAATAGTTTTAAAGACTAATCGATAAATCCTCTTTTTATCGAACCTAAATAGTTCTATGAACTTCGTCACAATAATGGAGTTCGTTAGAAGATGAAAACTTATGATAAAAATATTAAAAATATATTTTATTAATAAATTAATTATAATTATAATATAGCTCAACCGTCAATAGACTGATGATTGGCTTTGGAACATATTTTTCAGCAACTTTCACTTATCCTAAAGCCACTCAACATAGTATCTAATATCCATCTTCGACTTATGGTTGTCAAACTTCTTTATCGCCAGGGCTTTAGTGAATGAGTCGGCTAGATTCTTCTTTCCATCGATCTTCTGAAGATCGATGCCACCTCGATCCACGATCTTTCGAATCAAATGGAAGAGACATAGAATGTGCTTCGTCCGTTGGTATGCTTTTGGTTCCTTCGCCTGAGCTATGGCACCAGTGCTGTCATAGTAGAGCAGGACTGGACCATCTAGGAAGGATGCTACTCCAAGCTCGGTGATAAATTTTCTCAGTCATATAACTTTTTTCATGGTATCTGATGTTGCGATGTACTCTATTTCGCAAATAGAGTCTGCCATAGTATGCTACTTGGAACTCTTCCAGCAAATAGCTCCACCATTCAGAGTAAAAATATATTCTGACATGCTTCTACTATCATCATGGTCAGATTGAAAGATGGAGTTTGTAAATCCCATAAGTTTTAAATCTAACTCATCATAAACCAACTATTGATCCTTAGTATTTCTCAAATACTTAAGGATGACTTTAACCACTTTCCAATGATTTTCTCTAGGATCAGACTGATGATAAGCATCATAAATTCATCAATAAAAATATTAATTTATTAATTAATTTATATTAATTTTTAAGAATTAATGATTAATTTATATATAATTTTTAAAAAATTTATATTTTTATTAATTAGAAAAATTAATTAAAAAATAATAAAAATTAAAAAATAAAATTTTATAATCAATGGAAAGAGCTCATTTTTTTGATCGTAATGAAATAAGTTTGGAGCAAAATAAAGCTAAAACAGAAAAGATATGAATTTTTAAAGAAATAAAATAAAAAAAATTTAAATGAAAAAAATAACATACGGCTCAAACGGCTCAAGCTACCATGCCGCAGCAGTCGGCACGTCCAAACGTGCTAAGCCAAGCCGACCAAGTCGGCACGCTAAGCCATCCAAGCTAGCCAACTCAAGCCCAAAAGCCATCAGCCGGTCTACAGAACAGTATAGACCGCCAGCTCAGCAGACACCAGTGAATGAAAGCCTGCCACGTGGTAGACCTAGACCCCTAAAGGGTTTATAAAAAATTCATCGTGGCCCATAGGGCATTTTGGTCTTTTCATCTATCAATAAAAGGCGCTGATTGGTTGCGGTGCACGATGTGGCCGGTCCATGCGGTCCATGGGAACAGTAAATGCGTGATCGTACGGTGGTGGTTGTTTGCGGTCAAGATCGGAACGGTCAAGTTTTTTTTCGATTGCTGATTTCACCTGGATCGCCATCGAACGACAGCGCTTGATTCCAACTTCGATCCGACGGTCCAGAAGGCTCCCGATGGTGATCAAACTCTCAGGCGCATGATCAATGGCCTAAATTCCTCCATCAAGTGCGATCCAACGGTCAGAAATTAATCCGAATTGATTTGGGCCATTACACATCTATTTTTGGTATTTTTGGAAGCATTGGATCACCATCTAATGGCCAGAATTAAAAGAACTCAACATGGGCTATTTTAATCCAAATTTCACTCGGATTTCTTCCTATTTTCATGATTAAAATAACCCTTAATCCCAAATTGCCTCCAAAAAAAATATCTAGCCACCGTAGCTCTATAAAAAGGACCCAGGCCTTCAGAAATCAACATCTCCGATCAAGGTGAAGCTTTGGTACAGGGTGAAGCCAAGCTATGGGTTAATGGCTGCTTCAAAGCAATTCGTGTCGAGAAGAAGAGCTGGGCTTCTACACCATCTTTCCACCAATACCGATTCAAGATCAGAGATCAGGCTGTTCTATTTTTTTTTATTTTATATATTTAAATTATAAACTTTTTAATATAATATTTATTTTTATGCTCTTTAATTTTATTTTTTTTTTATTATAATTTAATTTTTGTACTTTAAATTATTACTTTTTTATTTTATTGCAAGTAGATGCTAAGATCTAACTAGTAGATCTTAGTACCAAGTTTAAATTCCTACACCTTTTAATTTTTGCTTTTTATTTTTTGACTTCACTTTTGATCAAAAACTCTTCTCTTTTCTTTTCTTTTGTAAAATCAAGATTTCAAATCTAAAATAACTATCTTTCTTTATGGATTCGATCCAACCATTACTATCTATGCATTTTTAATATATTTTAAGAAGTCGGATTAAACTGATAAATATGGTATCTTTAACGACAACATCACGTTCCTACAAGTTTTTGGCCGCTGTTGCTGGAGAAGAATAAGATGCTTTTTTTTTATTTTTTTGATTTTTTTTGTAAAATTAATTATAATATTTTTTTAAATATTGCTTTGCTAATTTTTTTTTATTTACAAAAAAGAGGTTATAAGAACAAAAAAGAACTAGGGGCAAGTAACAAATTTATTTATGTTTTGCTTGGTGGAGATCAATCCTAACCTATCCTTTTTATTTATTTATTTATTTTTTTAAATTAAATTTTAAAAAAATATATATCCACTTAAATCTAATTAAAAACTCATGACAAGATTAGAAATCCTAAACTATTAGAGCAGCATCATATTATTTTTATTTTTATTTTTTTATTTTTTTAGTCGATTGCGGAAGGCAAGGTAAGCCTTTCATTAATTCAATTAGTTGCATGCTATCCTAGTTTAAATTACATAGAACCTTTGATTGAAATTTTTTGTGCATATTTATTTAAAACCCAAAATTAAGGGCACAACCCAATTAAACAAGATAAGGTGGAGAATTTGATCACCCTTTCTTAGCCACAAAAACCAACCAGCATCCTTGCATTGCATCTAAGCCTTTAATTTTAAAAATCATTAGACATCAGCCCTAGAAAACTCGAGCTCACTAGGGATAAGAAACCCTAAGGTTGAACCGGTTAGGTTAGTTTAAATTGACTGTGTTAGGAAAGTGGTTCAGATGACTTAGCGCCGAATGGAAGGTGCGTTTCTAATTGGTTCTGTTAACTTACCTGGCCAAGCATAATGGTGTCTTAAGGCAAGCAACGGAGGATCCCACGATCTTATACTTACCTGGCTAGTTGATTGGCTGATCTTACACTTTTGGAGGATTTGAGGTGACCTTGGCAGTTAGGGAGCTTATCCAGACTAGGATAACCATATCAGGATTGATTAATCAACTTTTGATTGCTAACCAAACATCAAATCAATTAAACCTAAATTCTTTTCTCTCTCTTAGTCTAGGACTCTTAAAACTCTTCTTTAGAACTCTTCTTCTTTCTTCTTCTTTCTCCTATGAAATAAAATAAATAAAAAATTAAATTTAACTAACTAAAAATATTAAAAATAATAATTAAATTAAATTAAATTATAAAAAAAATAATTAATTTTTATTATAATAAAATAATAAAAAAAATTATAAAAAATTTAAAAAAATATTTTGAACCATACGTTAGGGTTTGCACTAGTGCATACATTGGTAGAAATTACTTTATCTATCTAGTTGAAACCCAAACCCAAAAATTGAAAAGACTGAATTATAATTAAATTTCGATAACCAAATGGCTAAAATTTTAGAGAACCACCTAAGCAGATGAAGGAATATTTTTATTTCCTTCCACTATAAACCATCGATTGTACCATTACCTGAAATTCAATGCTACTCATTATGAGATTCAAGCCAACTCAATCTAGACGCTTTCATCTTTTTTGAGAACACCCAATGAAGATCTTATAAACATCTGGATGAATTCTTAAAAATCTGCTCTACGTGTGAGAATCAAAAATTTTAACTTAATGATGCCCTTAGACTAATTTATTTTTTCTAATTCATTAAAAGATAAAGCCGTAACTAGCCTTGGAATAATAGAAGATCAATTAAAACTTAGTCTGACTTGCAAACATAAATTTCTTAAAAAATTTACCTCATAGCAAACTAATATACTATGAGGCGGTATCACTGGATTTGCTCAGCTTTCAGAAGAACAGGTTCACGAGTTAATTGGGAAGACTTAAGAAACTTCTTAAGAAAATGTCCACACCATGGTCTATCTAAGTTGGCAAATAGCTTCAAAGCTTTTCTAATGAGGATTTAGGGATCAATTACAGACAGATGGTAGATGCTCCTGTGGAGGTTGGCATTCATGAAACAAGAGAATGAGATGAAGTCTATTCTTATTTAATCCTGAGTGAAAAATCAATTAACCATACTTCGTTATCTCGTTCTACCAAACCTGGGCAGGGATCATGAATTTAAACATCTAAATCTACTCCTAAGGTGATTTCAAATTTGATAAATAAGTGGACTTTTCTGCTCAAAATTAGATCAAGTCTAACCCTTTACTGTCAAACAATTCTTTTAGCATAATTCACATCATCTTCTCCAGGAGATTGTTCAATCTGCGCTAGCCCAACCCATCATTTGTGATGATGCCCTAAGACTGCAAATTTTACCTTTTTATCCAAAACAAGTTGCTCAATGGCTACTCCGCTAGTTATGATCCATTTTCAATTCATGATAACCAACATATGGAGTAACTATAGTTTTTCTTGGAACATTAATAGCTCAGGCAGACCAAAATTTAACTATGCAAAATTATCAAATAGATCCAAACTTAAAATTATGTCTATATAATTGGCAGCCTAATTATTTCTTCAGCCACACATTAAATCCCCTCATAACACGCTCTAACAGACATCTAGCTGATGGATAGATTTAACTAACTTCACAATGATTCTGATCAAAGGTAATTACGCTCAAGCTAGATTCAAATAGGATAATTAGGCTGAGTCTTAACCCGAGAGAGAATAGATCAACTACCAAATCCTACCGAATTCACAACAACACTCTAATGTCTACAACCACGTGGACCAAGTATAAATTAATATCTCACTTAAGAATCCCAATGAGAATTACCAAGTATTTTTGTAACTAAAAGCTATGGATTTTTATAGACCATACCAAAATTTAGGTTGGAGAGCTAATATTTATGCGTAGGCAAATAAAAATTTTCAAAGATGAGTAGTTAGTACTCGGAAAACCACACTAGAAGAACCGAGTCAGGAACTATGTCATGATGCTGGTTCTAGGTTTAAAATGAGAGTAGAAAATAGGGAGAAAAAGAATATGATGATTTACTGAGAGCTTATAAATCTAATGTTTATTGCTCTTCATACCTAGAACTGGTCTTCGTTACCACAAAGATGAAGAAATGACTCAAGAAGAGATATATTAATAAAGAATTACATTACAAGATATTAAATTTCTTCAAAATTAAAATGCTTTGTCACCATTCACATCCATTGATCAAACTTGACTCCTAATACAAAAACTCCATTCATGCAAGTATTGTTAGAAAACAAATAGAAAAACTGTCTTAATAAACATGGGTCTAGAATGGGATATAATTATATTCCCTAAAATTAATAGTGATATATCAAATAAATGGATTATAATGATAACTTTCTAAGATTATGGCAATTCCCAAACATTGGATTATCAATCACAATATTTGAACAAGAATAGTAAGCTGCATTGTGTCTGGCTGAAGATGATCAAACTAGTGCTTTATTAGGAGGGCAACCCAATATTAATTTTCTCTATCTTTTATTTTTTTAGTTTATTTTTCTTTTAGGATAATTATGAATAAGTTGGAGGAAGAGCCCAAATTTCAATAGGCATGTACTGGTATCAAATAATTTAGTGCTATTCTTTTATATTTCTTTATGCACCTTTAAATTTTTCTTCTCATTGAGATAATGTCGATTAAAGTGGAGGGCGAGAAAATAAAAATTTTAAAATTTTAAGTTTCAAAAAGTTAGTACTTTATGTAATTTAGCACCATATTATGCTTAAAAATTAAATTAAACTTAAGATTTTTAAAAGAATTGATACATAGATAGAGATAGTTGATATTGAAACAAGTATTAGAAAATTCATAAAGAGTTAAGTCTAGATATAAAAAAGGTTTTTTCTTGAAGCATTTCTAGATTATTTACTAGATCAAAGAAAAGCTTACTTTTTATAGGCTTCTGCTAGGATAATATACGATTTTCATTCGTATACAAATTATTTATAAAAATATGTTTTTAAGTATCTTCTATGAGTATAGGGCCTCTTTGCCTAAGCAAGATTGAGTTGTGTCAAAGATGAGAAAGGAAGAAGTCGTTGTAAAAGCAGTCTTAACTGTAGCCTATTTGATTCAACTGTAGTCTGAGGGGTATCTATATAGTGCCTAAGTCAACTGATTTGGAAGTCTTTAGGCTATAGACTCGTACGATGGATCAAATAGAAAGCTCAGAGTTAAGACACTCAATAGTGGTAAATGTTAAAAAAAAAAATATTGATTACACCGAGTAATCGGGATCTCATTGCCAAGTAAGCAATGATTTCATATCAAAAAGTGGATAATATATAAAATAAAAATTAATAAATGAAGAGAGAAGTAGCAATAACTATCTATATGAAAGTTTAGATAAATCAAGATAAAGATGAGATAATTTAGAAAAAGTTTAGAAAAATTTAATGCTCTTTACTTAATTTTTTTATTGATAAATATTAATATCCCAATGATATATCTCACTTAAACTCTACTGAATATCAATGGCCATTTTGAAAACTGCTTAGATAAAATTCGAAACTCTAAAGTTAAAAGGTATTTAAAACTAAATTCTTTCTTTACTCGAGGATGAGCAAAGCTTAAGTTGGGGGGTGTGATAAGCATCATAAATTCATCAATAAAAATATTAATTTATCAATTAATTTATATTAATTTTTAAAAATTAATGATTAATTTATATATAATTTTTTAAGAAATTCATATTTTTATTAATTAAAAAAATTAATTATAAAATAATAAATAATAAAAAATTAAATTTTATAATCAATGGAAAGAGCTCATTTTTTTAATCGTAACGAAATAAGTTTAAAGCAAAACGAAGCTAAAATGGAAAAGATAAAAATTTCTGAAGAAATAAAATAAAAAAAATTTAAATGAAAAAATAACATATGGCTCAAACGGCTCAAGCCGCCATGCCACAGCAGCCGGCGCATCCAAACAAGCCAAGCCAAGCCGACCAAGCCGATGCGCCAAGCCATCCACGCTAGCCGACTCAAGCCCAAAAGCCATCAGTCGGTCTACAGCATAGTGCGGACCGCCAGCACAGTAGACACCGGTGAATCAGAGCTTGCCACGTAATGGACCTAGATCCCTAAAGGGTTTATAGAAAATTCATCGCAGCTCATAGGGCATTTTGGTCTTTTCATCTATCAATAAAAGGTGCTGATTGGTTGTGGTGCACAATATGGCCAATCCACATGGTCCATGGGAATAGTAAACGTTCGATCATGCAGTGGTGGTTGTTTGCGGTCAAGATCGGATGGTCAAATTTTTTTTTGATTATTGATTTCACCCGGATCACCATCGGACGGCAGCATTTGATTTCAGTTTCAATCCGACGGCGATCAAACTCTCAGGCATGTGATCAATGACCTAAAATCCTCCATCAAGCATGATCCAATGGTCAAAAATTAATCCGACTTGATCTGGGCTATTACACGTCTATTTTTGATATTTTTGGAAGCATCGGATCACCATCTAACGGTCAAATTAAAAGAACTCAACAGAGGCTATTTTAATTCGAATTTCACTCAGATTTCTTTTTATTTTCATAATTAAAATAACTCTTAGTCCCACATTGCCTCCAGAAAAAATATCTAGCCTCCCTAGCTCTATAAAAAGGACCCAGGCCTTCCAAAATCAACATCTCTGATCAAGGTAAAGCTTTGGTATAGGATGAAGCCAGGCTATGGGTTAATGGCTGCTTCAAAGTAATTGGTGCCAAGAAGAAGAGCTGGACTTCTACACCATCTTTCCACCAATATTGATTCAAGATCAGAGATTGGGCTGTTCTATTTTTTTTTTATTTTATGTATTTAAATTATAAACTTTTTAATATAATATTTATTTTTATGCTCTTTAATTTTATTTTTTTATTTTTATTATAATTTAATTTTTATACTTTAAATTATTATTTTTTTATTTTATTGTAAGTAGATGCTAAGATCTAACTAGTAGATCTTAGTACCAAGTTTAAATTCCTACACCTTTTAATTTTCGTCTTTTATTTTTTGACTTCACTTTTGATCCTAAAACTCTTCTCTTTTCTTTTTCTTTTGTCAAATCAAAGATTTCAAATCTAAAAACGCTACCTTTTTTGTGGATTCGACCCGACTCACTGCTATCTATGTATTTTTAATTATTTTAAGAAGTCGAATTAAACTGATAAACATGGTGTCTTAATGACAACATCACATTCCTATCAACTGGTATCTACTCACTACTCCTAGTGAGTATGCCATATCTGATCTCGTACATATCATGACGTACATGATAGATTCCACTATCAAAATATATAAGACTCTACTCATACGCTCTCTCTCTCTTTAGGAGTTATCAGACAATCATTCTTAGAGAGAGAAATTTCATAGCCTATCAAAAAATAGTCCTTTTTAAAATTTTTCATGCGAAACCTCTTCAGTACAGTATCTATGTGCATAAACTGGGATAACCCAAGCATTCATTTAGATCTATCCCTATAGATCTTCATCCCTAGGATGTAGAATGCTTCACTCAAGTTCTTCATGGAGAACTGAGATAACAACCAAATATTTATTCCCTACAATGCGGTAATGTCATTCCTAATTAAGAGAATATCATCCACGTACAAGATAAGGAATACTACTATTGGACCATTTGTTCATTTATAAATATAGGGCTCTTTTTCGTTCTTAATAAAGTCATATATTTTGATCACCTTATCAAAATGCATGTTCCAACTCCGAGATGTCTGCTTCAATCCATAATTGGATCTCTAAAGCTTATACACTTTGGACTCATCTATGGATGTGAATCCCTCAGATTGTATCATATACATCTTTTCAGTTAGCTCTTTATTTAGAAAAGCTATCTTCACATCCATCTGTCAGATCTTATAGTCTAGATGGGCAGCTATCGCAAGCATTATCCAAATAAATTTGAACATTGCTATAGAAGAGAACGTCTCATCATAGTCAATATCATAACATTAACGATACCCCTTGGCAACCAGATGGGCTTTATAAGTCTCCACCTTTCCATCTGCATCTTTTTTTCTTTTAAAAACCTACTTACACCTAATGGATTTAACTCCTTTGAGTGGGTCAACCAATGTCCACACATCGTAGATCTTCATGGACTCCATTTCGAATTTCATGGTCTCAAGTCATTTCTTAAAATCGGATCTTTGCATAGTATCCATATAGATGATCAGATCCTCATCGTTTTCATCATAAGGATGAAAGTAGTATGGATATTATCCATCCGATCTATTTTCGTATTCAAATTAATCTGGATATGGATAGAAATTTAAGGATTTGACTAATATCCATATCCGTATCCATATCCATCAAAGAAAAATGGATATGGATATGAATAGACAACTATCCGATCCATATCATAATATCCAAATCTACATGTAATTCTATGTGATTTTATATAGTACTTATTAATTTTTTTAAAAAAATACAATCATATAAACATATGATTAACTTGATTTATCATTTATTTAGTAATATCTTTGATTATGTAACCATAAAATTTAATTATCTAAATTATATCCATAATTATATCTATACTTCTAGTATCCAAATTATATCCATATCTGTTTAAAATAAATATGGATATAAATTTTTGCATTCGAATAATACCTGTATCCATATCTGTATTCATCAGGTAAAATAAATATAGATATGGATATGCTGGTATCTGATCCATATTCGATTTGATTTCAGTCCTATCTCATCGAATTCGATGGGATCATCGTTCTAGATTAAGAAATCATAGTATCTATCTGGATGATGCAATACTCTATCGGATCGTCTTAATGGTGTAGGTATACTAGGCTCCAGATCTGATCTAATCAAATCCAACTTAAGTTCAGCTACAAGTATCGATTTTTCTATCTGTTGAACTTCATCAAGTTCAACCTTAGAGGCAACAGTTCTTCCACCAAGAAACTTCTTTTCCAAAAAGATTGCCTTAAGGTTGATGAAGACCTTTTGTTCATTAGCATGGTAGAAATAGTATTCTTTGATCTCTTTTGGGTATCCTATGAATATGCACTTATCAGATCTAGGTCCAAGTTTATCTATAACTAATCTTTTGACAAAAGTCGGACATCCCAAATCCTAAGATATGAAAATGCTAGCTTACATCCTGTCCATATCTCATATGGAGTCTTAACTACAAACTTACTTAAAACCCTATTTAACAGATAGCAAGTCGATTTGAGTGCATATCCCCAGAAGAATATCGGCAAGCTAGTAAAATCCATCATGGATCGAACCATGTTTAACAGAGTTAGATTCCTTCTTTCAAACATACCATTATACTGTGATGTTCCTATAGGAGTCCATTGAGAAAGAATCTCGTTCTCTCTTAGATATATGAGAAACTCATCGAAAAGGTATTCTCCTCCTCGATCAGATCGAAGAGTTTTAATACTCTTCCTAGTTTATTTTTCTACTTCACTTCAAAATCATTTGAATATTTTATATAAATCTGACTTATGTTTCATCAGATAGATATATCCATATCTGAATAGATCATCTATGAAAGTGATGAAGTAGAAATATCCATCTCTGATACTTGAGCTCATTGATCCACATACATCAGTATGTACTAGACCTAAGAGCTCAGTGTCTCTCTCATCTTTTCAGTAAAAGTTGACTTGATCATTTTATCAAGAATATAGGACTCATAGGTTGGAAACGATTCACAATCACTGACTTCGAGGATTTTCTCTTGAGTCAACCTGTTTAGCCTATTCTTATTTATATGACCTAGCCTATAGTACCATAAGTAGATATTTGATATACTATCTAATCTAGGATGCTTGTCAGTTGAATAGACTACGTTAACAGATTGTGATAGCATATACACACCATTGTTCAAATATCCATAGAAAATAATAACATCATTCATAATGATATTACAAACTTATTTCTTTATTAAAATTTCATAATCATTTTTGGCCAAAAGACCTATATAAATGACATTTAAAAAGAAATTAGAACAAAAATGATAATCACTAAGAACAACAATATGGGACTCAAATACAAGTTTTAGAATTTCTAAAGCTAGAACTGGTCTTCCATCTGTAACATTCAGGAAATCTTTCGTCTTGCTCGAATCTCCTACTGACCTGCAACTCCTGCAATGAATTGCAAATATAATAAGGGCTACCGGTATCCAATACTCAATCAGTATAATCATAAATAGAGAAATTGCATGAAGTTATCATATAAATATCTTATCTAGCAATAGCTTGCTTCTTTCTCTGCTTGTTCGGATCCAAAGAGGCAATGTATTGAGAATAGTTCCTCTTTCAGTGCCTCCGCTTCTTGCAAAAGTAGCACTCAACTTGACTCTTATCAGGCTTGATCTTCCTAGTCTGATCCTGCACAGATGTTCCAGCCTGAACTTGTACCTTCTTTGCTTTCTTCTTCTTGTTCTTCCTTTTTCTCTAAAGAGTCGAAAACTAGAAGACGAACCTCCCAGTAAGTTCACTGACTTCTTGTGGAGTTGATGATCCTTCTCAAAGTTCTGAAGCGACCCTAATAACCCATGGTAGTCTATTTCAGGCTTTGTCATTCTGAAATGAGTGAGAAATGAGAGATAAGACTTAGACAGCTAGCTCAGTATTGCATCTTTTTTAAGCTACTTATGCAAGAAAAAGTCGAGCTTGCTCAATTATTCTATCAGCTCGATCATGTACAGTACATGATTAGTAACAGAAGCACCATCCCGCATCCTGGCATTAAAGATGATATAATTAGTCTTGTGCCTTTCAACATCATCGGGTGTGCCAAAAGAATCCTCCAACACTTGAAGCATATCTTTTGACTGAGCTGTCTTAAATCTATGACTGAACTCATCGTTCTTGGCAACCAGCATAATGCAGCACACTGTGATTTGATCACCGAGCCACTTTTGATAAGTATTATTGTCCAGCTATACAATCCAAAAGGGGGGTGAATTGGGTTTTTAAAATTTTAAAACTAATTTAGAGTTACCAAGTGTATGTAATGATATGCAAGTTGTATGTGGTGGATAATTTAAGTGAGGTGAAAAGATAAATAGTAAGAGAGCAAGTATTTAACAATATAAAGATGAAGAGAGAGCAAGCACACCATAAACAAATAAGATTTATAGTGGTTCGGTGCCAATCTTTCACCTACATCCACTCTCCAAGCTCCTACTTAAGAATTTAAATTCACTAAACATATTCAATAAGAATACAACATCAGTACCTTCGATCCTAGCTATTCTAAGCTAGAATACTTATTTTTTGGATACAAACCAATCCAATACAATCCGATTTAAGATTCGGATTCAATCTTTTTAAATTTTGGAATTTTCAAAACTTAAATCAAAACAATAAAACAGAGTATAAGAGTTAATGATAATGAAATACAAGTTTAGCTCCCTTAATGAGCAAATAAAACTTTAAGAATACTTTACACCACAAAGAAAGAAGCTTTTTTAATTTTTCTCAAGGTTGTTGGAGACTTGAATGAGCTCTTGAGGGGTTGGTGAACTTGAAATGAAAGCTTCTTCGCTTGAAGAGGGCTTTTTGCTTAGGACTGAAATGAATGCTTGAATCTTTTTTTTTGTTCCTTCCTTTTGAAAGCCTTTATATCCTCTATGATGGCTGAAGAGAAAATAGATCCAATTTATAGCCATTGAAGATCCATTTTGAGAGCATTAAATATCACTGAAAAGGATTGAAAAATAGTCGTTGCGGACTTTTTTCATTGCAGGGGTCGACCCTTAGGTCGTCCCTACATAGGGATCGACCTAGGGGTCGATCTCTATGACAGAAAGTCCAAAAAATTCATTATTCTATATTTTTTACCTTTAAAATAGCAGAGATCGACCCCTGGCATAGGAGATGACCTAGGGGTCATCCCCTTTGGTGTGCCAATCAGCCCCGTTGACAGGGATCGACCCAAGGGTCGACCCTTTTCTTCAAACTTGATTTTCTCTCAAAATATACATCCAAAAAATATGAAATTACCTTCAATAGATCACAAATCTTTTATTCTTGCTCTTAAGACTTTTAAAATAGATTTTCTTTAATTTTATAAAATTTATGATTTTGTCCCTCATCATTTTTCTTCCTGATTTTCTTTTAAATTATGCATCCAAAATTTATAAAACTACCTCCAATAGATCAAAAATCTTCTAGGCTTATTGTTGAAGCTTTCAAATTTTTTTTCTAACTTTATAAAATTTATGATTTTGCCTCTAAAATATAATAAATTTTTTTTAAGTCAAAATCATTAGTACCTCGCTCAAATATTTTGTAATCATCAAAATCCATTCTTGAAGCAACAATCTTTTCTTTTTTGATGATGACAAAATATTTGTGTATAAACAAAATAATACATGCATAGAATATTGAAAAAAAAAGTGTCATTAAAAATTTTGAGTTTAAAATTAAGATAATATATAGATATATTCAATTGATGCAAATTTTTAAGACATGAGCTTTATAATATCAAGACATAATGTCAATGCCTACAGGTAGATGATCATAGTGCCTCATTACCATAAAGGATAAAGAAATCATAGTATAAATCTCAGTTTCTACAAAATAACTTAGTTCTTTTAGAAAAGAGATTAGGGGCTATATAAAAAAAAAAATTGCCAATCATCAAGCATGTAATTTTAACATCATCAACCATCAAGAATATAATTTTAACATCATTAATTAATAATTATTGCTTATACCAAATAATATATTTACTCTCCCTTTTTGAGATCATCAATTAAAAACTACTCTTTTCTTGTTTAAAATAAAAATTTACTCCCCCTTTTATGATAGAATAAGATGTCAATATTCAAAATACATAAGAGTCATAGGAGTCATACATCAAGTAAATAGTTCTAGTCATAATACATAAAGATGCAATATGAAGTTTATATAAAGATTCCAAAAATAAAAATAGTTAGCCATATAAGATAAGCACCACATATAATCAAAATTAGCCAACATATGCCATGAAGTAATTGACTAAACATATGAATGCATACTTTATGAATATTCTCAATTTATCTTTAGTTCATTATATATTTTTTATATACTCATTATACTATAATATCTTAATTTAAATAAATGAGTATTAAGGTTTCAAGCATCAAATTATTGATTATTTTAAGCATCAATTCATTAAGCATATACTCAACATTCTTCTTTCCATTTTTTGATAATCATTAAAAAGCTTATGGGAAGAATTAAGAAAACCATCAAAATCAATAAAATATAGAAGTGTATCAAATGAGAGATGTATCAAATTCAAAAAATAAAGTCAAATAAATCATCTTTCTTTTAAAAATTTATCTTTAGATTTAAAATATGCTTAAAATATTAATTTTCTTTCAAAAATTTGTTTGAATTCAAATATCAAAGGCTCTCTCCCTTATTAAATGATTATAACTTTTATAAATAATTTTTTAAATATATATTTTTTAGACTTGAAGAGGAATAGAGCTTTTCAAAGTTTTAAACAAAGAAATCAAGCATAATATATATTTTTTTAATGCATCAAATAAATCATTGAAATATATCATCAAAATTAATTAAAATTCAAAATATATATATTAAATTTAGAAAATTTTGATTTAATTTCAAGAGGGTATTAAATTTAAATTTTATGAGATATTTAATATGAAAATAAGTATGTTTGATATCAAATTTATATTTATATCACTCTTTCCCTTTTTAAAAAGTTTTAATTCAGATTTTTCAAGTCAATATTGAGAAATAGAGCTTTTCAAGATATTTCAGCATATTTGATACTAAGAAAAGTAGGTTCGATGTCAAATTTCTATTTGATACCATCAATTTAGATTTTTAATTTAATTTTAAAAAATAAAAATTTTTAAATAAAATAAGTATAACAAAAAAAATTGACATCAATTTTAATATTTATTCTTTACTTTTCTCAAGAAGTTTTAGTTAATTAAACTTTAAAAATGTATATATCGAAAGAGTATGAAAGATAGTGTCAAAGCTAAAAATAATTTTATAAGGATCTTACATTGTACGTTAAAAATTTTATAAATTTATTTCTAGGAGTAAGAAGAATTTTTAATTCAATTCAACTCCAAGAATGTCAAGAATATTCAGATAAATTAAGTTATAAAATCAGCATATGAATGATACCACTTTAAGCAAGTTTTAATATTTAAAAATGATTTATTTATCTAATACTACTTTAAATTAGTAGTACTTTAAATCAAGTAAATCAAATTGAAAAAATACATGAAAGCATGAATTGAAAAAACTATAAGGCATTTGATTGAGAGTTTGAAATCAATTAAAATAAAGTATAAATTTAAGAGAATTATAAGATAAATGATTGAGAAATTGAGATTAATATCGATATTTTTAATATCGATTTGCAGTAAATGTCTCTCATCCTATTTTCAAAAGTGAATACCATAAAATTCATCACATGATATTTTTAAATTTATTCTTCTTTTTTTTCAAGTTAAGTACCATTAATTGATACCATATTAATCTTTAACTAATACTAATTTAACTTTTAAGCTGAGATTTTTAAATTTGATTGATACTAATTTAGTAACCAATTCATATTAAATAAATTCTCCCCCTTACTTTTGCAAATAAAGATATTTTTAATTAAATAGTCTTTTAAGATCAAATTATTTTCTTTAGTATTTTCTTTCTCTATTGCACATAGTTAAAGTAAGCATATTGAGTTTCAAATAATCAACCATCAATCAAATAATCAATCAAATCATGATACAATGAATTTTTTTTAATAAAAATTTTGCTATCATTGATTTTAAAATGAAAAGTTTATAGCAGGATGTTTTCAATCATGACAACATCAAAATCGATCAATTGATGTTAAACATTTTTGAAATCATGATATAATCAAATCAATCAAAGTATGAATTGATAAGTCAAAAAATATATAAATGCTTCAATCAAAGATGAACAAATCAAGTAATATAAGTGATTTTTCTTCTAGTTTAAAAATTATTTCTTTCTTTTCTCAAAATATATTACACATTGAGTTTAAAAAAGGTAGCAAACATTTATAATTTATCTCAAATAATATCATACTAAAATATGGCTGTGCAAACTTAGATTTGAGATAAAGCATTCTTTTCTTTCTTCCTTTTTTTTGTTAAAAAATAAAGTACAAGATGATAAAATCTGATACCAATTATTTTAGTTTTTTTTATCAAAAAAGATAAATCCATTAAGTTCAGATAAAATTATTTTGAGAAGTCATTTTGAATTAATACCAATAAACTATGCAAACACATTATAGAGATATTTACTATCTAAATTCATATCTTTTTTTTTTTAAGAAATATCACCCAATTTAATTCAGACAAGATATGAAATTTTTTGAATTTATCTTAAAAGATATCATATAAGGTATGCAAAACTAGATTCGAGATAAAATTTTCTTTTCTTTTTGCCGAAAAAAAGTAATGAAGTGCAAAGAAGAAAAAACCTATTTGATACCAATCATGAAACTTCACTTAAGGATGAATTTTTTGATACCAATACAAAACATGAATAAACAAGATCACATGAATGCTCAGGTATAAGTGAACCAACAAGTCAAGCAACAAATAAATGCCTATTAATGATTTTTCATGAGATTCAAAAATTATTTATCAAGGATTTTTGTTTGAAGTAAAATATTTTTCAAAATTTAGCTTGAAAATAATTAATTATTAAAAATGATAGAATCAAACCATGCAAAGTATGATTGAATAAAAAATAAAATTGAAATATTTTTTCTAAAGCAAATCAAAAGAGTGCATAAATAGATCAAAATAATTTTACTTTTAATATTTCAATAATATTTTCTCTTATTCGGTTTAAAATTATTTTTTTTCTATTTTTTATAATAAATACTAAAAAACTTGACTTTCTTAACTCTCTTTCTATATCAAAAAATTAACTTTTTTTAATTCTCCTCCTTTATTTTGCAAGCAAAGCATATATTGAATTAAACAAATAATATCAAACACATTGAATTTCCACAAAAGATGAATTTTTTATTGATTAGCTAATGATGATTGTAAAGATAAAATCATAAAAGCATGCAAAATATATGAGAGCTATATCTATATAGATGCCAAAAATAGATTGAAAGGATCACTAAAGCTATGGAAAGAAATCCTAACATCTTAAACAAGTATATATCAGGATAATCCTAAGATGAAGGTCTAAGCAAGGTAGAAGAAGAGTGTAGTCTAATATCTTCAAATGATTGAGCCTGATAGCGAACATCCTCCCTCACTGTAGTGAGTGCTCAAATCAATCTCTCTAACTCATCTCTGACCAATGATAATGCCTCCATCTGATCTCATCTCATTTGGTGTACCTCTGATTTGTACTTGTAAAGCTTTGCATAGACTAATACTACATTTTTTATGGAGAGTCTCTCAACAAATGCATCCTCATCCAATCTATCAGGTAATCATGAGCTAGTATTTGGATGATTGATTTGTGAAAGTAAAGCTATCTCTATTTGTTCATGCTGCTCTACTGACTTCTTGTCCTGATATGTACCGCAATAGGCTTTGCTGTAAGAGTCTGATCATCATCATCTGCTCTATCATGAGAGCTGATATCCTCAATACCCTCAATCATCGATTATCTCAATCAAATATAAATCTTAAATGTGTAGCTGCTTGAAATAATCTAAGGTGCTTCTACTAGTCTGTATATGGTTAGCATGCATCCAATGCTATCAACATTTATCTCAATCTACACACCTTTCACTTTAGAAACTAGACTTTCTCTTTCTTTGAGCAAAATACTTTCAGGATGCCATTGGAGAGCAAGGACTACAAAATTAGAATAGAACCGGAGAGAAAAGGTTTGATTTTAGTAGGAGAGAGGTTTGAAAGAAATTATGGCTCGAGAAAATTGATAATTGAATGATAGAGCCTTAGATATTTTTAAATAGGAGAACTAATCCCAGAAAAAATGGTCAACTCCTACTAAATCAAGAGTCGGCTCCTTGAAGCAGAAAATAGTTCAAGTAGTTTTTGATTTCAAAAAATTTAATCAAGTTGAATAAGAATAAATAGATAATTAAATCGATGATCAAAAAAGATAATTAAGTCAAATTAGGGGATCAAGAATTAATCAATCATGAAGGCAAGATTATCAAGTCAAGGAACTCATATAAAAGAAAATCTAGATATATGCTCTATGAGTTTTGATTGAACTATGAAATTTCAAATTCTTAGAGATAAGCTGATATGCAATATAATTCAACACATCAAGCATTTGAGTTTTATGAATAGATATTTTATCTTCAAGTACTTAGATCATGCAAAGTTTTAAAAAAATTTAATATTTAAGTATTTTATGGGGGAATGCCAAATATTAGTTTTACATGTATATTCAGTAATTCAAAAATATTTACATCCAATTAAGCATCTTTTAATTTTAGTTTATTAATTACAAAATTGATATAGGGAAGCTATTATATCATATTGAATTTTAAGATAATTTCAATTCATATCATAACATGATACTTAGAGGAGAGCATATTGATCTTTTAAAATCAAAATATTCAAATCATCAAAATCAATCAATCATACTAATCTTACTAACATATTAAAAGAATTTCATGCAAGTAAACATAATATGAAATCATAATGATAGATCATTAAAATTAATAGAATTAATCAAACAAACATTGATGGTATGATGTGAGAAAAGTTTAGATTTTATCAATATCATCATCCATCCAAGTCCATTCCCAAGGCATCCAATTACAAGTATTTTCTCATTTTATTCCATTGGATCCTTGGTGTACCTGCAAAATCATTTACTAGTTTTTGGTACCCAAGTTATCTTGAGTCCATGAAGGTTAGAGCTCATGGTTTCTTTTGAAATTCAAATCTTCTTCACATTTGAATTTTCAAATTTACTAGAAAAATATGTATAGGATTTATATCCTACTTTTCTATATTTAAAGCAAGTAATATTTGAAAACTTATTGCTTGATGAGTTCACAAAGATATTTCTCAAAAACTTTTGTTTCTTAAGAGGATTATAGCCTAGGCCAGCTTTATCAAAAATGGTCTTTTCATTTTCAAATATCATTTGAAGTTTATTTGAGCTAAGAGTAAACTTTTCTACCATAGATTTTAATTTAGCAATTTCATTTCTTAGGTTCAGATTTTCTTAAGTTAAAACCAATTTCTCATTTAAAATTATCTTATTTTCTTTTAGTAAAGATTGATTCTTTGATTTTAATTCCTTATTCTTTATCCCTAACTTCTTTAAATCATCAACTAAATCATAAAATGCTTCTTAAAGTTCTTCAAAAGTAAAATCATTAGAAATTTTAGCATTTACCTCATTTTCATGTGCCATAAGGCATAAGTTGGCTTGTTTATGTGACTCTTCTTCTTCAAAGCTCGAATCATTGCTATCACTCCATGTTGCCATCATAGCCTTTTTCTTATACTTCTTGGGGTCCTTCTTGAATTGTGGACATTTGGACCTAAAGTACCTCGGCTTTTTATATTCGTAACAAATAAGGGGCTACTCCTTATCCTTCTTCTTGCTATACTCCTCTTTTGTAGGTGGCCTCTTCCTCTTTCCTTGTTTTCTTTTCTTCAAAAATCTTTTAAACATTCTAGTGATGAGGGCCAATTTCTCATCTTGCTCTTCATTTTTTGTTTCATCAGATTTCTCATCAAGTTGAGTAGTGGATTTGAGGATGATTGTCTTCTTCTTTTTGAGATCTTCTTCTTGATGTTGCTTCATGCTTAGCTCATGTGTCATAAGCAATCTTAGAAGCTCCTCCAAAGGTAATACGTTCAAATCTTTGGCTTCCTGAATTGCGGTGACCTTGGCTTCCCATATTCTTGGCAAATATCTAATTATCTTCCTTACAAGATCACAGTTAGAATAAGACTTGCCAAGACTTTTTAAACTATTTATAATATCCTGTAAAGTGAGTAAACATTTCAATTATTGACTCATCATGCTCCATTTTAAAGAGTTCATATTTATGTACAAGCATGTTAATCTTTGACTCTTTGACTTGGTTGGTACCTTCATGTGTTATTTCTAACATATCCTATATTTTCTTAGAAGACATGCATGTTGAAATACGATTAAATTTATTAGCATCTAAAGTACAATATAAAATATTTATGGCTTTAGCATTGAGCTGAGCCATTTTCTTATCAACCTCATCCCATTCTCTTTCAAATTTGGTTGATTCCAAACTATCAATTATCTTAGTGGGTGTGTATGGTCCATTAATTATGATACTCCATATATCATAGTCAAGTACTTGAATAAAAATTCTCATTCAAGCTTTTCAATAGGTGTAGTTTGATCCATTGAAAAATGGAGGTCAGTTTGTGGACTGCCCCTCAGCTAGAGAGATACGGACTTGGGTTGCCATAGATCTTTGGCTCTTTGATGGTTAAATCAAAATAGGACTAGAGCACCGAGCTCTGATACCACTTGTTGTCTAGTTATGCAATCCAAGAGGAGAGGATGAATTGAATTTTTAAAATTTTAAAACTAATTTAGAGTTACTAAGTTTATATGATGATATACAAGTTGTATGTGATGGATAATTTAAGTGAGATAAAAAGATAAACAGTAAGAGAGCAAATATTTAATAAAATAAAGATAAAGAGAGAGCAAGCACACCATAAATAAATAAGATTTATAGTGATTCGATGACAATCTTATACCTACATACACTTTTCAAGCTCCTACTTGAAAATTTAAATTCACTAAACGTATTCAACAAGAATACAACGTTGGTACCTCCTATCCTAGCTATCCAAAGCTAGAACACTTATTTTTTGGGTACAAGCCAATCCAATACAATCTGATTCAAGATTTGGATCAACCTTCCCAAGTTTTGGAATCCTCAAAACTTAAATCAAAATAATAAAATAGAGTATAAGAGTTAATAACAATGAAATACAAATTAAGGGGTATAAGAGTTAATGACAATGAAATACGAATTTAGCTCCCTTAATGAGCAAATAAAATTTTAAGAACACTTTACACAACAAAGAAAGAAGCTTTTCTAATTTTTCTCAAAATTGTTGAAGACTTGAATGAGCTCTTGAGAGGTTGGTGAACTTAAAATGAAAGTTTTTTTACTTGAAAAGGGCTTTTTGCTTAGGGCTGAAATGAATGTTTGAATCTCTTTTTTTGTTCCTTCCTTTTGAAAGCCTTTATATTCTCTATGATGGCTAGAAAGAAAATAGATCCTAATTTATAGCTGTTGGAGATCCATTTTGAAGCATTAAATATAGCTGAAAAGGACTGAAAAATAGTTGTTGTGGATTTTTTTCATCGCAGGGGTCGACCCTTAGGTCGTCTCCTGCACAAAGGTCGATCTGGAGGTCGACCTCTATGACAAAAAATTTAAAAAAATACTATTCTATATTTTTTACTTTTGAAACATTAGAGGTCAACCCCTGGTATAGAGGATGACCTAGGGGTCGTCCCCTTTGGTGTGCCAATCAGCCCCTTTGACATAGGTCGATCCTTTTCTTCAAACTTGATTTTCTCTCAAAATATACATCCAAAAAATATGAAATTACCTTCAATAGATCACAAATCTTCTGTTCTTACTCTTAAGGCTTTCGAAATAGATTTTCTCTAACTTTATAAAATTTACAATTTTGTCTCTCGTCATCTTTCTTCCTGATTTTCTTCTAAATTATGCATCCAAAATTTATAAAACTACCTCCAATAAATCAAAAATCTTCTAGGCTTATTGTTGAGGATTTTAAAATATATTTTTTTTAACTTTTTAAAATTTATGATTTTGCTCCTGAAATATAATAATTTTTTTTCAAGCCAAAATCATTAGTATCTTGCTCAAATATTTTATAATCATCAAAATCAATTCTTAGAGCAACAAGTATCTCTAACTATACTATGTGCATTGGCAACTGGCTCCTCAGGTGCAGGAGCCATCAACACATATAGGATCCATTCATACTGTAGGACTATCTTCAACTTTCGATACCAGCTACCAAAGTTGGATCCCACCAACTTATCATTATCCAATAATGATTGGAGTGATAGAAAAGTAACTATATCTGTATAAAGAAAAACTATAACATAATTAGTAATTGATTCATTAAATCTAAAGATTTGGACTTTAATTGAAAGGTTCTTCCACTATTTTATTCAAATTGATAGCATTTTCCTTCAATTCGAGGAATTATCTTAATTCTTTAGTAGGTACTAGAATCCAAATAGACTGTACATGAGTCCAACTTTGATTGGCCAACCTATGTACATTTAAGGATAGGTTCATAATCAATTATTTTTTTAAATAATTTTTAGTAATTAAATTTTTACTCCGGTCCATAATCAGTAGGCTTTGGCCTCCACTGAAAAGGTCCAGTTAGGTCCAACTATTAACATGACCATACTTGATCCATCAAACCAATGAACTGATTAGGCCCAACTTTAATTGACTAACCTAACCATCATTCAGAAAGATACAGCCAAGAAATCATATAATAAATGATAATTCTATTAGTCAATAAGTACCAGACTTTTAGACCTCTAATGATTATCCAACTAATTGACCCATTATCATCTACTTAATGGAAGGCTATGATCTAGTTATCATAATAACTACTTAATTTTATAAATCTAATAATTTTAGAAAATTTAATTTTAAAGAAGAGGGAAGGTCAGATGAATCAGCTTATTATGATCCTTCCACTGGCTTCACCAAGTCAGCTTAAAAGAAACCATTAATAGGCTGATCTAGGAGCACCTGAATCAGTCATACTGATTTACCTAGCTGACATGGATCAACTCGAATAGTCAAGTGGTCCAATCAAAATATAATTTTACCAAGAGGTCAGATAAATTCGATCAGTGGAAGAATCTACCAAAGCTTGCCTTAGACACCATCAGAAATGGCTAAATAAACAGACTGCCAATTAAAGACCACCGATCTGATTTATCTTAGACACCAACTGAATTAATCAGTCTTAATTAGATCAACTTAATAGTTCGTACTAAACCACATAGCCAAGAATCAAATTCATCTTGGATCTCGTTAAAGACGTGGACTTGACCATCTATAACTATTGTAATTGATCTAAAAAATTCTTGACCTAATCTAAGATAATAATTGATTAGATTTAGTCAATTATCTAATTAAGTCTATTTTTTAATCTAACCCTAGGTCTAACCCACTCAATGGATCTAATCCTCACTAACCCATTTAATCCAATGTGTTATGATTTGTATCTTAGGATCTTCAATTCACAATCCTAGATCCTAATCAAATAACTTCTTAATTCTTAATTAAGTTTTGGATTGAGGGTTGGGATTTGACTTTTCAAAAATAATTTTTATATTTATAAAATATTTTTATAATATAGTTCTATCAATTAAGTTGCATGTTTGATTCATACTCAATATGCAAGTGTGATAAGCATGAAACTATTTTAGATCTAATCTAAATAGGTTCATGTAATTGAAATAATTTCAACTCTAATCAATTCATAAATTATCTTAGATCAAATCTAATATATTTATGATAATTAAAATTAAATTAAAATATTTTTAATTATATCATAAAATTTTTTAGATCTAATCTATATTTTAGATCAAAATTTTATAATCAATATTTTAGATGAGCACGTACTAGGACAATCTCTCCACTATAAGGGATAAACCTTACAGCAGGACAACCTTATAGCAATTCGTGCAATCTAAAACTTTTATTTTTAGATCTAAAATTATTTTAAATCTAATAAATTATAAATAAAATTAGATTCATATCTAATAAATTTATAATAAAAAGCAGATCTACACGAACTAGGATAACTTCTCCACTGTAAGGGATAAATCTTACAGCAGGACAATTTTATAGGATTATGATTTTTAATTTTTTATTTAATAATTAAATTATAAATTAGATCTAATCTAGAAAATAATCTAAATATGTATATATAATTATGTAATAATCAACCTAAACTCTGATACCAATTGAAGGAACCTGATCTAAGATTTTAGGGCTAGATCTTGAAACTTTTCAAGATCAAGTAGCAGAAGACTAAAATTAATAAAAATTAATTTTTAATATTAGAAAATATTTCTAGATCTAATATTTTATTACAATGATTATGGACATGATATTAAATTAAAAATTAAATATAAAAAAGAAAATAAAATATGTTGATCACATCAACATGAATTTATACTACATCTAAAATAGGTACGTAAAATAGATCAGATCTATTACCTATGCAAGTTAGATATCTAACTTACTAATTCGGGCTTGAGGATGATGTTGCTAGCCGCACACATATCAGACCTCTAGGAGTCATCCACACGAGCCCACGAACCACAATCAAAAGTCCTACGTAAGAAATCAGTACAGTATGCTAGTACTATGCTGACCCTTCTTTGTCGGTCGATTCAGTGTTTTTTTCTTTTGGATCTAGACTCTTCCAAAGATGAAAAGAAGGAGAAGAGATTACAAATCTGAAACACTCTCAAATAATCTCAAAAAGAAGGAGGAAAAGAGATAAATAAGATAACTCTAGAAGAAGACCCTCTTCTTCTTCTCTATTCTCTCACCAAGACACCTAGTTTAGTATCTATGAAATCCCCATGCCCTAATACTCTTTCTTCCTGATGTTCTCACACCCCAAAGGTCTCTCAATTATCTCAAATATGTTCAAAAATCAGCCCAAAATTCGTCCTATATAGAGAGATATAGAGGAGTCCTTGTTGAGTCAAACTCTTAGACTAGGAAAGACCAAAATAGGCAACTAGTTGGGGTGCCCAACACTTGGGCGCCCCCTCCTTTCTTTTTGGTGTGGACCACCAACAAATGTTGCACAAAACTCCCTCTTTTCCACCGAACAAAAAGAGAGAAAATAGGGAGAGGAGGATGGCATGCATGGAAGGAGTTTTTGTTTCCTAAAACTCCATCCAAGGGAAAGTTCAAATCAAATTCAAACTTCCTCCCCAGGTCCACAACTGATTGCCATAGGAGAAATAGAGGAGAGGAGTGGGCATGCGTGAAGATCAGGGAGAGGGGATTTTTGTCACACAAAATAGAGAGAGTGGGCATGGGGAGCATGGGATATAGGTGGCGCAAGATAAATGGATCCTAGTCTTACTAGGATTCCATGTTTGACTTGGTCAAACATGATTTCTCAAACCAAATCAAATCAAAATTAATTCAATCTAATTAAATTAGATTCTAAACTAATTAAAAACTTAATTAAATCATATTTAATTTTAATTTAATTTTTTAATTAAATTAAGAAAATGGGTTGACCCGAGTTCTTGTTAAACGAGGACTAGTTCTTCCTTGCACTTGACTTATCCATTAAACCAATTAGACTTGATCCAATCAAGCTCAAACTAAATCTAATTAAATTATATTTAATTAAACTTAATTTTAATTTTATTGGTTTAATCAAATTAAGTTAATTAGCAATCTAATTGATAATCGATCCTTCTGTAATACTTGCACTAGATTAAACATCAATCATATTGATCATTTAATCCTTGAACGATTCTTAATCATTAATCAACCATTCAATTAGATCATGAGCTCTAATATGTGTAACCTTATAGATTCAAATCTAAGTTGGTAGTATAAAAATAAATTTTTGTACCAATCAAAATAATCATCTAATAATGATATCCGACGATCGGATGGATTGAATGTGTAGAACAAACATCCTTAGAACTCATGTAGATATAGTTTTTATATAATTTATCTTTCTGATCAAAATGCTCGTAGGACACCTTAGAGTTCAACTATCAACTCTGATCAAGCTGTCCATATTATATTTCAAAATACCAAATCCATCTCATGGATTATCCTGGCCAAGATTTTGCTATATTGAAATACAGTGATACATTCTTCTTCAACTCTTAGAGTGGTCAATTCCATCTTGATCATACACCAACTTCATAAATACTTGACTGTGCCCAGAAGCGTTCCATTACTGAATTAGAAATTCAGTTAGTCCGGTACCAAAGTATAGTGAGTTACTTGCAAGTCACTGAGGTAATCTCAGGTCTAAGGGATACTTATATCTATATCTCATCAGAGACATTCTCGACAGTAGAATGCTCTAGAGTTGGTCACGTTCAGTGATGATGTCTCTTTATATTTTACCTACATGCCATACCAGTATTTTCCATACTTCTTGGTTAAGAGGAACAACCAACCTATATGACATACAACAATCTATGCTCGATAGATATTGTCATTCTTATTAATAGCCTATCATTTGATCGTGAATACTTTTAAGGACTAATTAATAAATCCTCTCTTTATCGAACCTAAATAGTTCTAAGGACTTTGTCACAACTATAGAGTTCATTAGAAGATAAAAACTTATAATAAAAATATTAAAAATATATTTTATTAATAAATTAATTATAATTATAATATAGCTCAACCATCAATAGACTGATGATTGACTTTGTGACATATTTTTCCACACCTATTATCGCAGGAGGCTATCCCAAGCAAGTCTCAGATCAGGAGGATCATAGCAATCGATAAAAGTAGGATCAAGTGGTCTGACAATGCAAGTGCAGGTGCGTGCGGGCCCGACCTAGCATGGAGCCCAGCACTGGCATCCTGCTACACGTAGCACGCTCAGGCGTGCATGGGCCCAGGTGGCTTCATTGATGGGCGATGATGCAATTCTTTTCATGGTCCACACACGTTGTGCTCATAGACCAGGCTTTCTTGCGGCGTACAGGCAGGATTTGCGCAATCTAGCGGCCAAGAAGAGCTACCAATGCGATTTAATGGCCAGGAAATATTGTTTGACTTTGAAATGGACTGAAAATCCTACCAGGATGCAGACAGAGGTCTTTAAAAGGCCTGGAGCAGTCCGTGAATAGGATGGTGGGTTAAGCAATTTGGGTGAGACCTGAGACGTTAGAGAGCAAATAGAAGCCACCAGCAGGCAGCAAGAGTAGGAGCTTCGAGCAGACAGCTAGGCAGTGGATTGCGGTCTTTTTAGGAGATTTTCAAGAGAGAGTTTGATAAGAATAACTTTTTGTTGAGAAAATTGTATACATGAGTTGAGAGTGGATAATCCCTCTTGTATCTCTTTCTTTTTCATAGTAAAATTTTACATGCCTCGTGAAGATGAGCCTTTATGCTAATCCACATACTTGGTTATGTTATTATTTTATTTTTTCTTTCTTTCTATCGTAATATTTTGGTACTAAATTCTTAACAAATGGTATCAGAGTAGCTGATATCCAAATAAATTTTGATCGAACCTAGTTCGTATGATAAACTAACATATGAGAAGTTTAAGGCAAAAAATAAAATAAACATTACTTTGCCTTACTCTTAATTTATAAATATTTCTGAAACTCTCATCATCAAATTGAATAAAACTTTTAAAAAATAATAATGCTACAAGAGTATTTGAATTTCTAATTCTACTCTATTTACTTTATAGTTTATATGTTGGATTTAATACTGAATTCAGATCAGATCGGGTCGGGTCCAAATTCAGTAAACCCAGACCCGATCCAAAATATTGAACGAATCTAATTTTAAAATCTGATCCAGCTCCGTGGGTCTTTAAAAATGGATTGGATTAGATCTAAGTGGGTCGAGCTGGATCAGATCATGGGTCAACCCGACCCATTTGCAGCCTTAGTTCAAACTGGAATTGGGAGTGGTTGGTTCAAACTGGCATTGATGGATGGAGCCTTGCTGAAGCAAGCTTGAAGGAGCTATGAAAGAGATACATATTCTTGAGAGGAACCAATAACCCCTATTGAGATAGATAGACCAAGTCGACCAATATCCATGTTCATCTCACAATTAAAAACTTCATATCTATATCCTCTTTATATTTGTCTTAAATTGAATCGCATCAAGAAAATTTATCATATAAATATTTTAAAATAATTATAATTATAAAAAAATAAAATTAAAATTATATTAGATTGAATTCAAAATAAGATATATCATTGAGTAGTTTACCGTATTAATTGAAATTTTAAATATTTTTACCTAAGTAATGCAAGTCTGAACTGTTTTACAAAAGTAATGCAAAAGTGAAAAATGCCATTTGGAATGATGATTTTTAGGGAATAAAATGCCATTCTGAATGGCATTTCTGGCCTAGTCAGCATCCCACATGGAATTCGGTTAAAGCAAAAAAAAAAGGATAAAAACACCATTGTAAATGGTGCTTTTAAAAATGACATTTCTAGTGGCGCTTTTAAAAATGCCATTTCAAGCGGCGCTTTTAAACCCCTCATTTATCCCCTAAGTCCTTCCTTCCAACCAACTAGATGCCCTCCCTCTCTTCGATGCCATCGACAATTCGATGCCCACTGATGCCCCCCGACCCCCCAAGGTTCCCTTCTTCCCCTTCCCCCCTCTCCCCATGATGCCTCCCACCACGCCCCCCCCCCCCCCCCCCATCAATGCCCTCCCATCAATAGCATTCCATTCGATGGTCTCCTACCATGCTCCCCACCCCACCCCTCCCTCCGCCCCGACCCTCTTTCATCCTACAGCCACCCACCCCCTCCTGCCCGCCCCCGCCACCTACATGCCCACACGCCCTGCCCTACCCTTCTCCATCCCAACCCCTTCCCTTCCGACGCCCCCCCCCCCACCACCACCACCCTCCTCACACGCCCCGCCCTTACCCCACCCACCCCCCCGCCCCCCTCCCCTCCCCCCACCAGCCCTCTTCCCATCCTCCCTTAAATATATATATAATATATATATATATATATATATATATATATATATATTATATATATATATATATTATATATATATATATATATATATATATATCTTAAACATATTTTTTATTTGCTATGTTTTTACTATATTCATGGAATTGGGTCCAGACCTGAATTTTTCTAAAATCATCAAGCCTATGCCCGACTCGATGTCTGAAAAGAATTTTCAAATCGAGCTCGATTAGGGATAGTGCCCGGCCCATTTTCATATTTGCAATATTCTTGTCTGCCACATTCTTGGAAATAGATCCAGACCTGAGTTTTTCTAAAGTCATCGGGCCTAAGCTCGATCCGAAGCTTGAAAAGAATTTTGGGACCAGGCTTGGTTAGGGATAGTGCCTGACTTATTTTCAAGATCTATTTTTTGATTTTAAATATATTATATTACATAGAATGATAGACCCATCTTTTGATTAATGTACATATTCTATGGCATCCATATATTTATATATTTTTATACGGATGGAAGAATTATATACATTGATCAATTGACTATCCAATTTGGATAGTTTAAAAATTATAATTAATTTTATAAATAATTATAAAAATAAAATAATATGTAAAGAGATCGAGAGATATTTTAAATAGCATTTTTCTTTCATTCTCCTCCAAGATGAGGAGAACTAAAAAAAATGCTACCAAAATTTTTTTCAATCCCTATTGTATATCGTTTGATTACTATAATTATCTAAAAAATTAATATAATTTTTGAATGAGATAGGATCTAACTTTATCTATTAGTTGATGATAGAATATATTTATTATATAAATTATTTTATCAAAATAATTATTAATACTAAATATTTTGATTTTGATTTTATCATAGATTCTCTGAGAAAATGGCCAATGCTCATATTCATTTACTACTGTATTATAATGGCATAATATAAAATGATGTAGATAGCATGCAGTACAGTCAATCTACGAGTCGGATGGTTAGATTGTCTTCATTATTATCACGTCAAGATTTATTGGACCATTTATACAGTGGTATTCCTATAGATAAAGATAAATATGAAATCAAATTGAGATAGAGATTTTCTAATTTATCAGAACAGTTAATGCAAAGCAAGTATATCTTAGTTCCAATTGATGACGATGAAGATGTTCAAGAAATGTTAACATTTTCTTTGAAATTTTTAGAATACCAATATATTGAATTATATATTAAAAAGAAAGATATATCCTCTAATGAAATACTACTTAAATGATGATACCGAGGTTTGGATATTTAAGTGGGCTTTTAACTCAAGAGGACAATATTATTGAATCTTCCTCATCTTTCTTAAGTTCTATGGTGCGAATCATTGGTGCTGAGAACATATTTGCATAACAACATTCTAATATTATTGGCCCTAGTTATTCGATTATTCAAAGTCCTATGATGACTTCCTCTATGACGATTTTTGCTATAGTGACTTCTCTTAATGTGAAAGTAGTAGTAAGTGGAGGATACGGCATTCAGATGGAGGACAATGATTGGGTCAGCACTAGAATAAAATCTGATAACCCAGATTTTGATAGTCAGATGAGAATGAGACTAAAGAAGAATGGCTTGATGAGGACAGTAACAATGATAAAGAGATTAGGATGATCAGTGATAAGTACCATAAATTCATCAATAAAAATATTAATTTATTAATTAATTTATATTAATTTTTAAGAGTTAATAATTAATTGATACAAATTTTTAAGAAATTTATATTTTTATTTATAAAAAATTAATTAAAAAGTAATAAAAATTAAAAAATTAATTTTTATTATTAATGGAAAGAGCTTATTTTTTTAATCATAATGAAATAGGTTTCGTACAAAATAGAGCTAAAACGAACGAAGAAGATATGAATTTCTAAAGAAAATAAAATAAATAAAAATTAAATAAAAAATAACATACGGCTCAGCCGGCTCAAGCCGCCGCCCCATATCAGTCGATGCATTCAAACATGCCGAGCCAAGCCGACGAAGCCAGCGCATCAAGCCAGCCACACTAACCGACTCAATCGCAAAAGCCAGTCAACCGATCCACGATCCAGGCATGGACCGCCAGCTCAGCAAAAATCGGCGAATCATGGAGCAACACGTAGTGGACCTAGACCGTTAAAGCATTTATAGAAAATCTATCATGGCTTATAGGGCATTTTGGACTTCTCACTCGGTGACAGGAGGTGCTGATTCATTGCGGTGTGCGGTGCAGCCGATCCATGCGGTCTATTGAAAATAGTAATTGCGCGATCGAACGGCTGCAGTAGCTTGCAGTCAAGATCGGATGGTGGAAGTTTAAAATCGAATTTGATTCAAAATTAGCTTCACACGGATTGCCATCCAATGGCAGCGCTCGATCTAGGGGATGATCCGATGATGGAGAGAGCTTCCGACGGTGATCAGGACTCGAAATGCACGATCAGCGGTCAGATTTTCTCCATCCGATCAACAGTCAGAATTTAATCCGACCTGATCTGGACTAATACACATCCGATTTTGATGATTTTTGGTCCGTTGGATTCCTATTGAATGGCTAGATTTCATCAGACTTCAACAGAATTCATCCAGGACTCCTTTTAATCTAATTTTTACTCAGATTTCTCTATATTTTGATGATCAAATACCTCCTTAGTCCCACATTGCCTACAGAAAAACTCTCCAACCTTTCAACATCTATAAATAAGATCCCAGGCCTCCAGAGTTCAGAATCTTCGATCAAGATGAAGCTTTGGTATAGGATGAAGCCAGACTTTAGGTTAATGGCTGCTTCGAGGCAACTGATGTCGAGAGAAAAAGCTGGACTTCTACACCATCTTTCCACCAATGCCGATCCAAGATTAGAGATCAGGATATTCTATTTTATTTTATTTTTTTAAAATTTTATATATTTAAATCCTAAAATTTTAATGCAATATTTATTTTTATGCTTTTTAATTTCATGCTCTTTATTTTTATTATAATTTAATTTTTATACTTTAATTATTACTTTTATTGCAAGTAGATACTAAGATCTAACTAATAGATCTTAATACTAAGTTTAAATTTCTACACCTTTTAATTTTTATTTTTTATTTTTCGACTTCACTTTTGATTCCAAAACTCTTTTTTTTTTCTTTTCAAAAATCAAAGATTTCAAATCTAAAAATACTACCTTTCCTATGAATTCGATCTGACTCACTGCTATCTACGTATTCTTAATTATTTTAAAAAGTTGAATTAAATTAATAAATACGGTATCTTAACGATAACATCGCGATCTTATCAAATTTTTGATGCCATTATCAAAGATTATTTTTAATTTTTTATTTTAATTTTTTAATTTATTTTAAATAAATTAAAAATAATTTTGGCAAATGCACCAAGTTTTTGGCATCGTTGTCGGAGAAGGATTAGATGCTATTTTTTATTGATTTCTTTAATTTTTTTATAAATTAATTATTAATAAAATTTTAATTTTTTTTAATTTTCTATAAATATTGCTTACTAACTTTTTCTTTTTTATTTTGTAGAAAAAAGAAATAAAAAAAATAAAAAAATTAGGACAAGAAGGAAGCTTCTAATCCTGCTTGGTGAGATCAATCCTAATCCTAATTCTCTTTTTTATTTATTTATTTATTTATTTATTTATTTTTAAATTAATTTAAAAAATATTCATTTAAATTTAATTAAAAGCTTCATGATAAGATTAGAAATCCTAACTATTTAGAGCATGCAACATATTAGTTTTATTTTTATTTTATTTTTTTTGGTGATCGCTGTAGATAAGGTAAGCTCTTAAGTTTAATAAATTTCATGCATCTACTTTAGTTGCATAGAATTTCTTGTTGAAAGTGATTGTGCATATGCATTTTTAAATCAAATTAAGGGCAACATCCAATTAAACAAGATAAGATGGAGATTTGATCATCCTTTCTTGGCTCATAAATAACCAACCAGCATCCTGCATTGACCTAAGTCTTTAATTTTAAAATCAATTAGACATCAGTCCTAGGAGCTCGAGCTCAATAGGATAAGAAATCCTAAGAGTTGAATCATGTTAGAGTTAGTCAATTTGACTGATGTCTAGGAAAGTGGTTCAGGGATGACTGAATCCAAAGAAAGATGGTTTTTAATTGATTTTGTTCGCTTACCAAGACAAGCAACAGGAGGACTCCCACCGATCTTACACTTATCTGACCAATTGATTGGCTGATCTTATACTTGGAGGGCTTGAAGATGACCTTGGCAGTTAGGATCTATCTAAATTTAGAATAATCCTTAGTCAGGATTGATTGACCAACTTGATTGCTAACCAACATTATCACTAATTAAAACTAATTCTTCTCTCTCTTCTTAGCTCTAAGATTCTTTAGGACCTTTTCTTTAAAACTTTTTTTTCTTCAAAAATAAAATAAAAATTAAATTAAACTAACTAAAAAATATTAAAAATGATAATTAAATTAAATTAAATTAAATTAATAATTAATAATTAAAATAATTTTAAAAAATTAATTTTTAATATAATAAAATAATTAAAAAAATATATATAAAAAATATTCTAAAAAAATTTTGAACCACACATTAGGGTTGCATCAGGGCATGCATGGTAGGAAATTACTTTACTTGATCTAGTTGAACCCAACCATAACATTGAAAGGCTGAATCGTATTAAATTCGATAACCAAATGGCTGAAAATTTTAGAGAACCACCTAAGTAGATGAAGGAATACTTTATTTCTTCCATCTATAACCCATCGATTTATATCCAATTACCTAAATTCATGCTACCCACTATGAGATCAAGCCGATCATAATTCAGATGCTCCCATCTTTCTACGAAAATACTAATGAAGATCCTTATAAGCATTTAGATGAATTTTTAGAAATCTGCTCTAGGTAAAAATTCAAAATTTAACTAATGATGCCCTTAGACTAATTTTTTTTTTTTATCATTAAAAGATAAAGTCAAGTACTGGCTTGGCACAATAGGAAGACCAATTAAAACTTGGATTGAATTGCAAAGTGAATTTCTTAAAAAAATTTATCCCATAGGCCGAACCAATACTATGAGGCGAGCTATCACTGAATTTACTCAGCTTCCAGGAGAACAGATTCACGAGTCATGAGAGAGACTTAAGAAACTTCTTAGAAAATGCCCACACCATGATCTGTCTAAGTGGCAAATAGTTCAAACTTTCTATGAGGGTTTAGGAGATCAATACAGACAGATGGTAGATGCATCTTATGGAGGTGCATTCATGAACAAGAGTGAGGACGAAGCCTATACCTTATTTGAAATTCTGAGTGAAAACTCAAGTAACCATGCTTCATTATCTTTTTACCAAACTTGGACAGGGATCCATGAATTTAAACATCTAGAATCTAGTCCTAAGGCTGATTCAAATTTGATAAATAAAGTAAACTTTTTTACTCAAAAATTAGATCAAGTCTTAACCCTAGATCAACAATCTCCTGCATAATTTACATCATCTTCTAATTATTAGAAGATTTGTTCAATCTATGCTAGCTCAACCCATCATGTGAGTGAATGTCCTATGACTGCACAATTTTCATCTTTTATCCAAGAACAAGTCCAAGCTGCTAAAGGCTACTTCAAGCTGGTTAATGATCCATTTTTCAAATTCATATAACTCTGGTTGGAGAAATCATCCTATTTTTTCTTGAAAATCACAACAGACTCAGGCTCAGATTCAAACTCCATCAGTGTAAAATTATCAGAATAGACCTTAATACTAAGAATTATACTTATAATAGAGGTCAGCCTGGTCAGCCTTTTTAGCCACCATATTATAATCATCCCTCATACCCACCTCCTCAATAAACCAATCTAGCTGACGATAGATTTAACCAACTTCAATAATTGATTCTGACTCAATAGCAATCTATCGCTAGGCTAGAAGCTCAAATTGGACAACTAACTGAATCTAACATGAGGAGAGAACTAGGTCAATTATCGAGCCTACCAATTTCAAACAATCCACCTAATGTCCACCAACCACCTAGATCAAGTTATCAATTTAATGTCTCACTTAAGAATCCTCAATTTGAGAATGCCAAAGTAATTTCTGAACTTAAAAGCTATAGGAATTCTTATGGACCCATACCAAGATCAAGTGAGAGAGGCTAGTACTGATGCTAGCCAAAATAAAAATTTAGAGGAACTGGTTAGTACTGAGACTAACCACATAGAAGAACCTGAGCCAGAAACTAGTACTGATGCTAGTTCCAGTTTAAATGAGATAGACATAGGAAAAAAGAGAATAGATGATTTATCCGAGACTTATAAACCTAATGTCCTATTTCCTTCAACCCTAGAAGCTGGTTCTTCTTACAAAAATCAAGAGGCATGTAATGAAGTATCAATAAAATTGTTTAAGCAAGATCACATTAATTTACCTCCAGAATTAAAACCCATCTTTAGTCACCATTCCCAGCACCCATTGAATTCAAACTTAACTCCTAATTCAAAAACTCCATTCATGAGCATTTTAGAAAGAACAAATAGGAAAAAATTCTTAATAAACATGGGTCTGAGAATGGAATCATACAAATTATATCCCTAAAATTAACAACGATTATATCAATAATGGAATTAATAAATTATCTTTCTGAGATTGGCAATCCAAAATCATTAAAATTTGTCAATCCAATATTCGACACAGGATAGTAAGCTGCATTATGTCTGGACTGAAGATGATAAACTTAGCGCTTGTTAGGAGGATAACCCAATATTTAGTTTTCTTTATTTAATTTATCTTTTTAGTTATTTTTTTTTAGGATAATTTGAATAAGTTGGAGGAAGAGCTCAAATTCTCAAAGGCATGTGCTGGACCAAAAATATACTAAGTCAGGTATATTCTTTCATGTTCTTTATTACATCCTTTAATTTTCTTTTCCATTGAGGACAATGTCAATTAAGTTGGAGAGAAAATAATAAATTTTTTAAAATTTTAAGTCCTCAAAAAAGTTAGTATTTAGTATTTAGACATCTGATTATGCTTAAGAATTAAACTAAACTAAGCATTTTTGAAAAAAAAATTGATGCACAGATTAGAGAATTTGTGAGATATTGAGGAATCAAGTATTAAGAAAATCCAATAAAGAGTTAAGTCTAGAACATAAAAAAAATTTTCTTTGAGCATTTCTAATTTTGTTCTACTAATCAAAGAAAAGTCTACTTTTTATAGGCTTATGTAGGATAACTATATATTTCTTCATATAAAAAATTAAATAAAATAGTTTTCAAGTACTTCTCACTCAATAACTGGATCTCTTTGCCTAAGCAAGCATTGAGTTTTGCATCAAAAAATGGAAAGGATAAAGAAGCTCGTTGTAAAGCTAGTCTTAACTCGTAGCCTATTTGATTCGAGCTAGTAAGTCCGAGGGGTATTCTATACCTAGTGCCCTAAGGTCAACTAGTTTGAAAGTCATTGGCCCAAGACTCGCTACATGGATCAAATAGAAAGCTTAAGAGATTAAGACACTCAATTATGGTACAACGTTAAAAAAAAAAAAAAAAAAAATTTCCACCAAGTAATCGAATCCCGTTGCCTAAGTAAGCAATGATATTCGCATCAAAAAGTAGGTAATGTAAAAATAAAAATCAATAAATGAAGGACGAAAGTAGCAATACACTTGCCTATATGAAAGTTTAGATAATTTAAAGATAAAGATAGGATAATTTAGAAAAAAATTTAAAAAAAATTTATTATTTTTTATTTAATTTTTTTATTGATAAGTATTAATATCCCAATGATATATCTCACTTATACTCTACTGAATATCAATGACCATTTTGAAAACTGCTTAAGTAAAATTCGAAACTCTAAAGTTAAAAGATATTTAAAACTAAATTCTTTCTTTACTCGAGAACGAGCAAAGCTTAAGTTAGAGGGTATGATAAGTACCATAAATTCATCAATAAAATATTAATTTATTAATTAATTTATATTAATTTTTAAAAATTAATAATTAATTGATACATATTTTTAAAAAATTCATATTTTTATTTATTAAAAAATTAATTAAAAATAATAAAAATTAAAAAATTAAATTTTATTATTAATAAAAAAAAGTTATTTTTTTAATCATAATGAAATAAGTTTCGTACAAAATAGAGCTAAAATGAAGAATATATGAATTTCTAGAAAAATAAAATAAATAAAAATTAAATAAAAAATAACATACGGTTCAGTCGGCTCAAGCCACCGTGTCATATCAACTAGCGCATCCAAACGTGCCGAGACAAGCCAACGAAGCCAGTGTGCCAAGCCAGCCATGCTAGCCGACTTAGCCGTGAAAGCCGTCAGTCGATCCACGATCCAGGCGTGGACCGCCAGCTCAGCAAAAATCAACGAATCATGGAGCGACACATGGTGGATCTAAATCGTTAAAGGATTTACAAAAAATCTATCTTGGCTCATAAGGTATTTTGGATTTTTCACTCGATGACAGGAGGCGCTAATTTGCTGCGGTGTGCGGTGCAGTCGGTCCACGCGGTCCATAGGAACAGTAATTATGCGATCGGACGGCTGTAGTAGCTTGCAGTCAAGATCGGACGATGGAGATTTAAAATCAAATTTGATTCAAAATCAGCTTCATATGGATCACCATCCAACGACAGCATTCGATCCAGGGGATGATCCGATGGCGGAGAGAGCTCCCGACGATGATTAAGACTCCAAACATGCGATCAATGGCCAGAATTTAATCCAACCTGATCTAGGTTAATACACATCCAATTTTGATGATTTTTGATCTGTTGGATTTCTATTAAATGCCTAGATTTCACCAGACTTCAATAGAATTCATCCAAGACTCCTTTTAATCCAATTTTCACTCAAATTTCTCCATATTTTGATGATCAAAGACCTTCTTAGTCCCACATTACCTATAGAAAAACTCTCCAACCTTTCAACACCTATAAATAAGATCCTCAAGCCTTCAGAGTTTAGAATTTTTGATCAAGGTGAAGCTTTGGTACAGGATGAAGCCAGACTTTGGATTAATGACTGCTTCAAGGCAATTGATGCCGAGAGAAAAAGTTGGGCTTGTACATCATCTTTCCACCAATGCCGATCAAAGATCAGAGATCAGACTATTCTATTTTATTTTATTTTCTTTTTAAATTCCATGTATTGAAATCCTAAAATTTTAATGCAATATTTATTTTTATGCTTTTTAATTTTATGCTCTTTATTTTTATTATAATTTAATTTTTGTACTTTAATTATTGCTTTTATTGCAAGTAGATACTAAGATCTAACTAGTAGATCTTAGTACCAAATTTAAATTTTTGCATCTTTTAATTTTTTTTTAAATTTTTTGATTTTACTTTTGATTTCAAAACTTTTTCTTTTCAAAAATCAAAGATTTCAAATCTAAAAATACTATCTCCCTCATGGATTCGATCCAACTCACTGCTATCTACATATTCTTAATTATTTTAAAAAGTCAGATAAACTGATAAATACGATGTCTTAATGAAAACATCACGATCTTATCAATCAGCTCGAGAATAATATAGAAGAACCTGAACTTCATTTGCATGAACCTCCATAATTTTTTAGCGACTTAAATTTAGATCATGATGGTGCTGTTAGTGTTGGTCGAAGATTGAACTATAACTATCAGTTCCAAAACTCTTTGATGACTGAATTTTCTATAAGTCAGATTTTTCAGAGTAAAAATGATTTAAAAAAAGTTGTTGATCTTTATCATATTCGAAAGCATCATACATACAATGTAATCCAGTCATATTTAAAGTTATGGTCCATACGATGTGTATCATTAGATAATAAATAAGAATGTAAATGGAGGCTCCGTGCTGCATTATTAAAAAAGCATGGATATTTTCAGATCATCAGATATGAGGGTTCTCATACTTACTTGTTTAAATGATTGAGTCGAGTCCACAACATATCGGTGGAAGAATGATTGGCATACTAGTCCAATATATTATTGAGAAAGATCTAGATGTTAAAATTGAAGCTATTATGAAAATCGTTAATAAGCAATTTTAATACATAGTGTCATACAGAAAAGCATGGTTAGAAAAATAGAAGGTATTGGTTGATATTTATGGAGAATGGAAGCCGTCTTATGCAAAATTACCCTATTATATGGCTACATCTAAAATGCAAATCCCAATATTGTTGTTTCATGAAATTTTTTTCCAACTAAAAATTTTGATGTGTGGGTTTTAAATTATGTTTTCTGAGCTTTCCAACCATCCATCCAAAATTTTAGGCACTGTCATCCTGTAATCAGCATCGATGCCACCCACTTATATGAAAAGTTTAAAGGTAGGATGCTAATTACAATAGGAGTTGATGCAGAAAATGGAATTTATTCCTTAGTATATATAATTATAGATGAAAAGATGATTGCTAGTTGAAGTTGATTTTTTCTTCAGCTCAGAACATATGTTGCATAAAATAGAAATAGAATATGCCTAATTTTTTATAGATATTTAGGTATATTAAATATGATTGTAGATGAGTCTATTGGATGGAGTTCACCATGTGCTTATCATCGATATTGTTTAAGACATATCTGCAGTAATTTTAACATTCACTTTAAAAATGCACAGTTTAAAAGAGCAGTATGGCAAGCAGGGAGCACTCATCAAGTTTGGAAGTTTGATTTTATCATGAGTAGAATCAAGATAGTGAATGTAGAGGCTTGGAGTTAGCTATCTGAGTTGAAAAAGAGAAGTGGATATTCTCACATGATGATGGCATGCGCTATGGTGTCTTAACTATAAATTTGTCGAAGATTTTTAATAGTATTTTACGAAGAGCTAGAAATGTATCTATTACTGCTTGTGTTTCAATGATATTTTACCATCTTATGAAATACTTTAATACGAGATATGCCCAAGCCTTAAAATATGTACAGGAGAATCCAAATAATATTTTTTCTCCTCATGTTGCAATTAAGATTGCTGAAGATTAAATTAAAGCTAACCAGCATAGAGTAATAGTGTTCAACCTTCAAAGAGACATATATAAAATGCTTACGAGGAGAGCAAGCACAGGGCTAAGAGGTGAAGAAAATTTTTATACCATGACTTTAAATGAAAGAAAATATTTTTTATGAAAAGTGGAGTATCTATAGATATCCCTATTTATATATATTAGCCGTGTGTCAAGAAATGACTATACATTTTAATGGATTCATGGATGATACATATATAGTTGCGGCATATATAAATGCTTAGAGTGGTGAGTTTTATCCATTACCACATGAAGACTATTAGATGTTCATATATATTTTTATATGTATTTCTGATCATCATCATTTAAAATCTAAGCAGAAAGATAGGCCAAAGTCAATAAGACTGCGAAATAAAATGGATGGTAGGCAAATAAGAAGCAAGAATCATTATGGTATTTGTAAAGAATAAGATCATGATCGTCGTCGCTGTCTTATATTACTTTCAGACACATCAACTTCAAGTAGTGGAAGAAATTAAAGCCATCAGAATGTTGTGTACTGTTCTATGTATTTCTGATAGTTGAACTATTCTATATATTTCTAATAGTTGAACTATTTTATGTATTTCAGAGTTGTTCTATTATTTTATGTATTTTCGATAGATGAACTATTATGGGATATATGTTCAGACTTATTCTATGTATGATTTTAAGAGTTATTTTTTTAATATAATTAAATAGTATCATATTTCTCATGTACTAATAAATTTAGGATGTATGTTATTATTTTAGATTCATTAGTGTATTATGGTTTACGATCCATGGCATTCTGGGCCCGCGAGATCGTAGTGCTCTTACATTGTGGAAGATACATCGATCATAGGTCATATTAGATGGTATTGTAAGCATTTCATTTCTACTCTTATTTTAATAGATTCTTATTAAAGTTACATACATGGTCTTATTATCTTATCATATTGCAGGAGCCCAGACACCTCCGCTTATGATGAGCAGATATGGATTTATGGAGGATGAAGGATATCTTAGATAGAGTTTTGGATTATTTACGATATCTAAGATTTTATGAAATATATCAGATTGGCAAGATATAGATGGACATTGATCTTATTACTATCTTACTTGAGAGATGGCGTCCAGAGACATACATATTTCATTTTTCATTCAGTGAGCGACCATCACGTTACAGGATGTCAGTGTACTCACTGGACTTTCAATTGATGGTGATGTAGTTGCAGAATCTGATCCACAGCTTACCATTCTAGAGTGGCAGGCTACATGTGGTCGACTACTAGGATTTGAGCCAGAGGTCCAGTTCTTCGATCATTTACGACTGAAGATGGAGTGTTTGGATGATCATTATCAACATTTTCATATTGGAGATGATGCACCAAAGAAGATGGTGTGATAGTATGTCAGGGGTCAGATACTACGATTGCTAGGAGATGCTCTTTTATCTGATACTTCATCTAATAAGATGAAGTTGATGTTTTTACCACCATTAGAGAATTTAGATTTTGCATGCAGACTTAGTTGGGATAGTGCAGTACTAGCTTGTTTGTACAGGACTATGTGCCATGGTTCATATCATGATCAGATAGAGATTGATGGTTATCTTATATTATTGCAGATATATGGTATAGAATTTTAATTTTCAATATTCTATTATAGCTCTAATTAGAGATATCATATATAATTTTATTGAAATTAGTAGATTTAAGCATGGAAGAGGATGCCAACTATCAGCCCACTATGGAGATAATTTCTTGAGATGCCACGCATCAAGATCCCGATATTTCATATAGGCTGGACGCTCCTTAAGGATATAGATATAAAATTATTGGTTTCATTACTTAAAATATAGTACTATTTTTATTCTATTAAAAATCTAATTAATATGAATAAAGTATTAAGTAGATAGAACGTTGCATTCAATATTCACCATGTGTCAATGAAAGTGGCATGGGTTTATAGGTGCCAACGTAGATGGATAATTTTGATTTATGTATAAATATAATTTTATAGTATCTATAATCTATTATAAAATGAGCTTACTAATCTAATTTTATTTTTAACTCTATCAATTTTTATGAAAGCCATATACAGATGAAATTATGACCATATTACCATAGTATTACATGGCTTCTTATGATATATAGACTGCTATGGTGTCGCTTATTTATTTTGATGTGGTGGAGTGGCATCTCTCAGATTGTGTGCTGTAATAGTTTGACTGCATTTAGGACATCCCAAAGCATTTTGACACCAGCCAGCGACTTCATCATATTGATCGATGAGGAAAAGCTCATATTGACTGGCATATTATGCATGCAGAGTACATCACCATTTAGAATGCACAACAAGATCATATAGTTCATGGTGATGACATATTGGAAGATCCTCTATATACTGAGGACTACATGGCTTGGTTTCTTAGCATTACAGTATGGGCCATTGGACAGCCTCGGTATTTAGTTTTAGGATATAAGGGTGAGAGTTCTACTATGCGCATATTTGTAAGTCCATAAAAATTATGCATTAGATATTCTATTTAATGTCATATTGAATTTTATATCTATTGTATATTCTAATTTTGTTTTTGTTATGTAAACTAATTGGATGTCGGGTCTTATATCGGATATTCATCATGCTTGTTGGGGATAAACCCCGCTCTCTTCGAAGTCCAGCCTGATGCTTAGCCTAATGCAACTGGTAATCATGGAAGAGCTTCGATCAAAAATTCTCCTCTAGCAGTCAGACCCCAGCCGAACTCCTCCAGCGGCCAAACCTTAGTCAAACTCCTTCAGTCGGCCGAACTCTTTCAATGACCAAACCTTAGCCAAACTCCTTCAACCGGTCGAACTTCGAACACCTCCAGCGGCCAAACTCCATCCAGACTTCTCCTTCAGTCAAGTTTTGTCAGGAGCCGAACTCCTTCCAGACTCCTCCTTCAGTCAAATTTCTATAGGAGCCGAACTCCTTTCGAACTTCTCCTTCAATCGAATTTCTTTAGGAGCCAAACTCCTTCCGAATTTCTTCTTCAGTCGGATTCCTCCAGGAGTCGAACTCCTTTCAGGCTTTTCCTTCAGTCGGATTCCTTCAAGAGCCGAACTCCTCCAGAAGCCAAATTTCTTCTGGATTTCTCCTTCAGTCAGATTCCTCCAAGAGCCAAACTTTTTTCGGACTTCTCCTTCAGTCGGATTTCTCTAGTAGATTGCTTTCAGATTTTGGCTAGCATTCCTTCCCGGATGATCCCTTCTAGCTATATCTCCTTTAGGAGTCCGAACTCCTCTAGAATTGATGTATGTCAAAGCACTTCACCGACCAACATATGCTTCCTCTGAACTTCGACTATTGAATCTCAATGAACGATCACTATCAGTCTGACGACATTTCTTTCTCCATAGCAAACCTCATGCAGCTCCAAATGGTCCACTATCGGACGGTTATGGCTGTCACTATCAGTCTGACGACATCTCTTCCTCTCCATGTCGAACCCCACGTGGCCCCAAGCGGCCCACTACCGGACGATATGGCCATCACTATCAATCAACCTCCATCTATAAAAAGAGACCCTCTAGATACGTTTTCTCTAAGCTCTCTTCTCCTTTCCGAAACTCTGCTGAACTATTTCTGAGTACTCCATTCCTATTGGCCAGAAGAGCTGACTTGATCATCGGAGGGTCCTACCAGAGTCACCACCACTGACTCCAAATGAAACTTTATTTTGCAGATCACCGACGGTGACCTCGTCTTCCTCGACTCCAGTTCGATCCGACATCAACCAGATTCTGCACCAATAGGATTGGCGCTAGAGGAAGGGCCTCTATTTATGAGGTACCCCTATTCTTAAAGGAGTACTCAGTAGCGATCTCTCTTCTTTCTCTCTAGAGTTCTTCTTCAAAAAAACCTGCCTTTCAGAAAAGCTTTAATCCAATAATCAACGACCTCTGCAGCCAGATCCCATCCAGATCTATCAGCTCCTGCTTCAACTCCAGCAACTCAGGCTCCATCTATAGCCATAATAGATGTGGAGCAGTTCAACCTGCTGGTCCAGCAGGTTCGCAGTCTCATGGAGGTGGTGCAAATCGTACATCGATAGGCTCCGACATCAATTCGATTAGAGCAGGCTTCTCCGAAGCCCCATGGTCCGATCTAAAGATGGCCGACTTAGGCTACCTGACATCTGATCTTCGAAAAGAAGAAGCAGAGGATTGAGGGCCCTTGCTCAGACCATGACTCGACCTAGGGGGAGCTTCCCATCCATTCCATCAGAAAATCCTGAAGATCAACGATCATGAAGATCTCCTGGATCAAAGGCTCCTAGAAATGAGCCGACGAATCGAAGAGCTCCGTCATACTCCCTCCTCATATGATAATGATATTCGCATTGATCCTCCTTTTTTCTAGAGGATTATGCAGGAACCGATTCCGTCAAACTTCAAGCTCCCATAGTTTGAGAGTTACGACAGGACCACCGATCCGATCGACCACCTAGAGGCCTTTCGAATAATGATGCTACTCCATGGCATACCAGATGCCATTTTATGCTGGACTTTCCCATCTATCCTCAAGGAAGCTGCTAGAAACTGGTACTCGGTACTTAAGCTGGATACCATCTTTTTTTTTTATCAGATGAGTCATCAGTTTGTGGCTCACTTCATTAGCATCCGGCATCTCCATCGAGATTCAGATTTTCTGATAAACATCAAGCAGAAGGTGGAAGAATCCATCCAGGCTTATATCATCCGATTTAATGCTGCTGCATTGGAGGTCTGAAATCTGGACTAGTCAGTTGCAATAGTTGCACTCAAGGGCAGCCTTCAGAAGAATGATTTGCTATTCTTCCTGAAGAAGAAGTACCCCAGAAACTTTGCCGATCTGCTAGCTCGGGATGAGGGATATGTCCAAGCGAAAGAAGCCTTTAAGTTGAAGGATGAGAAAGCCGCATGAGAGTGGCATAGACCCATCACTGATGGAGAGCTGAATGAAGTTCGGTCATGCTCATGGACCCCTCCTTCGAGCGCAAGCGAGCTCGAACTCCCCCTCAAGCTCGTCATCAAAGAAGCTCCGACAGAAGGGCACGAAAAAGTTCACCCTCCGGAAGGTTCCACAACTACACCCCCTTAATGCTCCTAAAACTCAAGTTCTGATGAAAATCAAGAATCAGCTATCGAGACCAGAAGAATTACGATCTCTTCCAAACAAGCGCAATTGAAGTAAGTACTACCTCTACCATCATGATCACGACCACGACACTGAAAAATGCATTCAGTTCTAAGATAAAATCGATGAGCTCATCAAGAGAGACTACTGGGTCGATTCCTCAGACATCGATCTGAAGCAAGAATAGATCGACCAAGGGTGCTACCACAGCCAAAACCACCAATGAAGAAGGAACAATAAAAAAATCGACCGCCTCTCGACATCATCAACACTATCTCTAGGGGGCTTAGCACTTTGACGAGCCACCATTTCTCAGCCTCAGAGCCAGGAGAAGTTTACCCCAAATTGAGAAGGCCCATATGAAATAAAGAAGATCGTTCAGTCCGAAACTTATCGCCTGAAGAAGCTCGAAGGAAGAATGCTCCCACGACCTTAGAATTCAGAAAATCTGAGGATATACTATCAATAATTTTTCTTCAATAAAACTCCTCCATTTCAATACTAATGTTTCTTAGTACAAAAACTATGTCATGACAGAAAAGAAGCAATCAATAGTAGCTATGTTAGGAACATGAGGAGAACCTCGTCCTAACATGAGCAAGTCGAAGTCCTTCAACCTCCACTGGAGATAAGATCTTTTCCGAGCTTCTATGTCAACAGAAGATAAGATCTTCTTCAACCTCGACTAGAGATAAGATCTTCCTCGAGCTTCTACATCAATAGGAGATAAGATCTACTTCAACCTCGACTGAAGATAAGATCTCCTCCGATCTTCTACGTCAATAGGAGATAAGATCTCCTTCAACCTCGGTTGGAGATAAGATCTTCCTCGAGCTTTAACTTCAACATCAACCTCGGTTGGAGATAAAATCTTCTCCGAGCTTCAACTTCAATGTCAGCCTCGGCTGGAGATAAGATCTCCTCCGAGCTTCAACGTCTACGTCAATAGGAGATAAGATCTCCTTCAACCTCGACTGGAGATAAGATCTCCTTCGAGCTTCAACATCTATGTTAACAGGAGATAAGATCTTCTTCAATCTCGGCTGAAGATAAGATCTCCTCTGAGCTTCTACGTCAACAAGAGATAAGATCTCCTTTAACCTCGATTGGAGATAAGATCTTCTTCGAGCTTTTACGTCAACAGGAGATAAGATCTCCTTCAACCTTAGCTGGAGATAAGATCTCCTCCGAGCTTCAATATCTACATCAACAGGAGATAAGATCTCCTTCAACCTCGATTGAGGATAAAATCTTCCTTGAGCTTCTGCATCAATAGGAGATAAGATCTCTTTCAACCTCGACTGGAGATAAGATCTCCCCCGAGCTTCAATGTCAACGTCAATAGAAAATAAGATCTCCTTCAACCTCGATGGAGATAAGATCTCTTTCGAGCTTCTACGTCAATAGGAGATAAGATCTTCTTCAACCTTGATTGGAGATAAGATCTCTTCCGAGCTTCAACTTCAACGTCAATCTCGACTGGAGACAAGATCTTCCCTAAGCTTCAACTTCAACGTCAATCTCGGCTGAAGATAAGATCTCCCCCGAGCTTCAACCTAAACTGGTGTAGAGCCTGGAAAAGGACTTCGACAGTCGCCTTTTTTGTACTTTTTTGTTTGAATTTCAAACTCGAAAGTGGGGGAGACTATGATTGGAGATAAACCCCGCTCCCACCGAAGTTCAGCCTGATACTTAGCCTAATGCAACTGGTAATCACGAAAAAGTTTCGATCAAAAATTCTCCTCCAGCGGTCGGACCCCAACCAAACTCCTCCAGTGGCCAAACCTTAGCCGAACTCCTTCAGCCGACCGAATTCTTCCAGTGGCCAAACTCTTACAGCCGACCGAACTCCTCAGCGACCGAGCCCCAGTCGAACTCCTTCAGTGGCCGAACTCCTTCCGAACTTCTCCTTCAGTCAAGTTCCATCAGGAGCCAAACTCCTTTCAGACTCCTCCTTCAGTCAGATTTCTACAGGAGCCAAACTCCTTCCGAACTCCTCCTTCAGTTGGATTCCTCTAGGAGCCGAACTCCTTCCGAATTTCTTTTTCAGTCAGGTTTCTTCAAGAGCCAAACTCCTTCCAAATTTTTCCTTCAATCGGACTCCTCTAGGAGCCGAACTCCTTCCAGACTTTTCCTTCAGTCGGATTCCTCCAAGAGCCGAACTTCTTTCGGACTTCTCCTTTGGTCGAACTCCTCCAAAAGCCAAACTTCTTTCGAATTTCTTCTTCAGTCAGATTTCTTCAGGAGTCGAACTCCTTCCGAACTTCTCCTTCAATCAGATTTCTCTAGTGGATTGCTTTCAGATTTTGACTAGCATTCCTTTCGGATGATCTCCTCTAGCCGTATCTCCTTTAAGAGTCCGAACTCCTCTGAAATTGATGTATGTCAAAGCTCTTCACCGACCAATGCCTACTTTCTTCGAACTTCGACTATTGAATCTCAATGAACGGTCACTATAAGTCTGACGATATTCCTCTCTCCATAGCAAATCTTATGCAGCCTCGAGCGGCCCACTATCGGAACGATTATGGCTATCACTATCAGTCCAACGATACCTCTTTCTCTCCATGCCAAATTTCATACGGCTCTGAGTGACCTACTATCGGACGGTATGGCCGTCACTATCAATCAAGCTTCATCTATAAAAAGGGACCCTCCATATACGTTTTCTCTAAGCTCTCTTCTCCATCCCAAAATTCTACTGAACTATTTTCTGAGCACTCCATTCCTGTTGGCCAGAAGAACTGACTTGATCGTCGGAGGGTCCTACCGAAGCCACCACTACCGACTTCGGATGGAACTTTATTTTATAGATCACGATGGTGACCTCATCTTTCTCGACTCCAGCTCGATCCGACATCAATCAGATTCTATACCAACAGTGCTCTATCTACGACTGATGAGGATGAGCAGATTCAGATACTATGGAAGATGGAGAGATCATGTGCAGGGATATTAATGATGATTGGTTATGATCCTAATAGCAGTGCACCTTGGCATGAAGCATCCGATGCGCTAGATATGAGACATATATCGTCACTACATATTCTGCATATGCCATCACTATATATTTGACAAATGTTATCACCGCATGTTGCATATATGCCACCACCTTCTGATCCACAGATCTAGGGCCTTCATCTTTCTATGTATCCTAGATGACAACATCGAGTTCTAGTTGGCATCAGTATGATCCTTTTGTTACAAGCACATTCTTAGATCCAGATGAGGTCACTCAGCTTGTAGATACTCCGACAGCACCTGTTATTTCTCATTTGCATAACCAGGAGACATCTACCGATATAAAGAAGGCCCCATCACAAGTGACACAATAGAAGGAGCGGTCGTTGAGGGCCTTCCTGAGAAGGTCCAAGCGGCCACGAGCACCATAACATTCTTGTGGGACTTAGTATTTTTTGGGCTTGTACTATATAATTTCTTTTTTATACTATGTGATTTCTTTTTTATAGATTTGACATTATTATTTTATCTTATATTATTAATTATTATTTTGATCAAAGATTACTTTAGATATTTTGTTTGTTTAATTTAAAGTGTTAGGATTTGGCCTCCATGTTATGTTTTCTGGTGGCAAGCCATGCAGCTTCCCCCTCCCACCTCCACTATGTAATACACCCACATCAATATTCATTTTTTAATTAGAATATATCAAATAATTTTTTGAAACATATATGCTACAATGTCTAATAGTTTAATCATGTCACAGAAGCCTCGCTACCTAAGCACGACCTCGACATAACCCTGGCAAATGTGGTCCCATGCTCCTTCCATATGGAGCTAGACTACCATCAATACTTGGCTCACCAGTGTGGTGCGAAGCATGTGCACGGCCTCTCGAGCAATTAGGATGGTTATATGTGATGCATAATCTTCACGAGGGACCTTATTATTGGGGATATTGCATAGGCTTATGCGACTCTTCCTTCGAGTTTGCCCATTTGGGAATAGGACGTTCGCCATCCATGCATGAGACATTGCATGGCTATAACCAAAATACCATTCTTGATAATCGACAATAAGTTTGAGAAAATATTCGATCTGGCACTTTTTATGCGACCACTTTGATCACATCCTCCATGAACAACTGTGCAAGGCACCGAAAAGCTATTGACCTCGTAGAGAGACACTGGTCTAGCAGGTTGTGCCCTGGCAGCGATATCCCTTGTGATCATTGAGCCTCTAGTTTGAGACACAGCTATGATCGAATATGAAAAGCATTCTAAAAATTCAAAACTAAGCCATCGCTGAAAATGAATTTTACAAATGGATCAAATATGAAAAATCCTATTGCAAACGATAAACATCATCAACAAAATCAAAATATTTTATGCTCAACTGATGATAAAGGTGTCATTACCTAATTTGACCAAATGGTTAAATGGCATACAAAAAAATGCCATTTACGATAGTATTTTTTTTTTCTTTCTTTTTTTTTGCTTTGCTAGGTGGGATGCTGACTAAGCCATAGAAACGTCATTTAAAATGACATTTTATTTTCTAAGAATCACCATTCCAAATTATTGGGGATAAATTTTGCTTCCGTCGAAGTCCAGTCTAAAGCTTAGCCTAATGCAGCTGGTAATCAAGGAAGAGCTTCAATCGAAAATTTTCTCCCTAGCAGCCAGATTCATTCAGTGGCCGAACTATCCAACGGCCAAACCTAGCCGAACTTCTCAGCGATCGAGTCTCAACCGAACCTCTTCAACCGGTCGAACTTCTACGGAAGCCGAACTCCTTCCGGACTCCTCTAGCAATCAAACTTCTATGGAAGCCAAACTTATTTCAGACTCCTCCAGCAATGGGACTTCTACAAAAGTTGAACTCCTTTCAGACTCCTCCAGCAACCGAACTTCTATGAAAGCCAAACTTCTTTCAGACTCCTCTAGCAATCGAGCTTCTACAGAAGCCGAACTCCTTCTGAACTTCTCCAACAATCGATAGAAGTCGAACTCCTTCTGGACTCCTCCAGCAGTCGGGCTTCTACGGAAGTCGAACTCCTTCCAAACTCCTCCAACAGTCGGATTTCTCCAGAAGCCGGACTCCTTCCGAACTCCTCCAACAACCGAGCTTCTATAAAAGTCGAACTCCTTCCAGACTCCTTCAGCAACCGAGCTTCTACGAAAATCCAAACTCCTTCTGGACTCCTCCAGCAGCTGAGCTTCTACGAAAGCCAAACTCCTTCTGAACTCCTCTAGCAATTGGACTTCTACGAAAGCTAAACTCCTTCCAAACTCCTCCAGCAGTCGGATTCCTCCAAGAGTCGGACTCCTTCCAAACTTTTTCAGCAATTGAGCTTCTACAGAAGCCAAACTTTTTTTCAGACTCCTCCAGCAATCGAGCTTCTGCAAAAGTCAAACTTCTTTCAGACTCCTCCAATCGAGCTTCTACAAAAGTCGAACTCCTTTCGAACTCCTCCAGCAGTCGGACTTCTATGGAAGCTGAACTCCTTCTGAACTCCTCCAGCAGTCGAATTCCTTCATGAGTCAGACTCCTTCTAAACTCCTCCAGCAGCCAGGCTTCTACGAAAATCAAACTCCTCCAACAGCCGAATTTCGGACTCCTTCAGCAATCAAATTTCTTCAAGAGCGGAAACTTCTTCCAAACTCCTCCAGTAGCCAGATTTCTCTAGGAGCCAAACTCCTTCCGGACTCATCTAGCAGTCGGATTTCTACAGGCGATCCCACTATTGAACGGTTACAATTGACATTTATCAGGACAATCATGAACATCATTCATTAGGAATAATTATGATTATCATTTATCAGAACAATCATGATTGTCATTTATCAAGGACAGTTACGACAGTCATTTATCAAGACAGTTACAATAAGCTCCGTCCTATTAAAAGGAAATCCTCTAGATATATTTTTGCTAAGCTTTCTTTTTCTTCTTGAAACTCTGTCGAACTCCTCTCTGAGCACTCCATTTCTGTTGGCCAGAAGAGCTAACTTGACTGTCGAAGGATCCTACTGGAGTCACCACCACCAACTCTGGATGAAACTTTATTTTGCAGGTCATCGACAGTGACCTTGTCTTCCTCGACTCCAGCTCGATCCGACATCAATCAAATTCTACACCAATAGAATTGGCACTAGAGGAAGGGCCTGAACCTTCAGTTTTCTTATCTTAAAGGAGTGCTCAGTAGTGATCTTTCTTCTTTCTCTCTAAAGTTTTTTACAGACATAATGCCTCCCAAGAAAGCTTCGACTCGACGATCCACAGCGTCTACAACCAGAATCTATCTAGATACAACCGTTCCAGCTCCAGTAACTCAGGCTCCACCTATAGCCATGATGGATGTGGAGCAGTTCAATCTGCTGGTCCAGCAGATTCGTGGCCTCATGGATGCAATGCAAGCCTTACATCGACAAGCCCCGATACCAGCTCGGCCAGAACAAGCTTCTCCGAAGCCTCATGGTCCGATCCGAGAATGATCGATCTCGGCTATCCGACCTTTGATTTTTAGAAAAGGAAAGCAGAGGATAGAAGATCCATGCTCAGACCACGACTCGATCCAGAGGAAAATTTTACGTCCGTTCCATCAGAAAATTTTGGAGATCAATAATCGTGAAGATCTTCTGGATCAAAGGCTTCTAGAAATGAGCCAATGAATTGAAGAGCTCCGTCATACTTCCTCCTCATATGATAATAATATTCATATGAGGATAAATTTTGCTTCCGTCGAAGTCCAGTCTGAAGCTTAGCCTAATGCAGCTGGTAATCATGGAAGAGCTTCAATCAAAAATTCTCTTCCTAGCAGTCAGATTCATTCAGTGGCCAAACTACCCAGTGGCCAAACCTAGCCAAACTTTTCAGCAGTCGAGCTCCAACCGAACCTCTTTAGCTGATCGAACTTTTATGGAAGTCGAACTCCTCCAGCAGCAGGGCTTCTATGAAAGCCAAACTTATTTCATACTCCTCCAACAATCGGGCTTCTACGAAAGCCAAACTCCTTCCGAACTCCTCCAGCAACCAAGCTTCTATGGAAGTCGAACTCTTTTCGGACTCCTCTAGCAATCGAGCTTCTACGAAAGCCAAACTCCTTCCAGACTCCTCTAGCAGTTGGGCTTCTATGGAAGCCGAACTCCTTCCAAACTCCTCCAGCAGTCGGATTCCTCCAAGAGCTAGACTCCTTCCGAACTCCTCCAGCAACCGAGCTTCTATGAAAGCCGAACTCCTTTTAGACTCCTTCAGCAATCGAGCTTCTATGGAAGTCGAACTCCTTCCAGATTCCTCCAGCAGTCGGGCTTTTGTGGAAGTCGAACTCCTTCCAAACTCTTCTAGCAGTCGGATTTCTTCAGGAGCCGGACTCTTTTCGAACTCCTCCAACAATCGAGCTTCTACGGAAGCCGAACTCCTTCCGGACTCCTCTAGCAGTCGGACTTCTACGAAAGTCGAACTCCTCCAGCAGTCGGGCTTCTACAGAAGTCAAACTCTTTTCGAACTCCTCCAGCAGTCAGATTTCTTCAGGAGTCGGACTCCTTCCGAACTCCTCCAACAGTCGGGCTTCTATGGAGGTCGAACTCCTTTCGGACTCCTCCAACAATCGAATTTCGGACTCCTCCAGCAATCAAATTTCTTCTGAAGCGGAACTCCTTCCGAACTCCTCCAACAGTCAGATTTCTTCAGGAGCTGAACTCCTCTAGCGGTCGGATTCCTACAGACGATCCCACTATTGAACGGTTACAATTGGCATTTATCAGGACAATCACAAATATCATTCATTAGGATAATTATGATTGTCATTTATTACGACAATCACGATTATCATTTATCAAGGACGGTTATGATAGTCATTTATCAAGACAGTTACAATAAGCTCCGTCTATAAAAAGGAACCCTCCAGATATGTTTTCGCTAAGCTTTCTTTTTTCGAAATTCTGCCGAACTCCTCTCTGAGCACTTCATTTCTGTTGGCCAGAAGAGCTAACTTGACCGTCGGAAGGTCCTACCGGAGTCACCACCACCAACTTCGAACGGAACTTTATTTTGCAAATCACCGACGATGATCTCGTCTTTTTCGACTCCAGCTCGATCCGGCATCAACCAAATTCTGCACCAATATAAATGATATTTTCTACTTATGTATTACTTTGGTAAAAAAAATAAATTTATATTACTTAAATAAAAAAATAAATTTAAATTACTATGATAAATAGCTTAAATATCATTATTCATATATTCCTTAGCTTTTTGGATTTTTTATTTAGAACTCACATGCCCTGAAATTTAATCGGATTAGATCAAAAATTTAATATATCAGTTATAATTATCATCACTAAAATTGAAATGACCAGAAGGACCATATAGAAGTGGACATCAAGAATTCACACGCTTAACTTTTATTATAAATTAGTTTTCCAGTTTTCTTTTTTTTTTTTTTTGATTTTTTGCCCTTCCGTATTTAAGAATCAAGACCTCGTTGGGTGCAAACATACATTGTCCTTGAATATACTTATTGACACCAAAAAAGCCTAATTAATTATCGATCGATTGCAATAAAATGGCCAGTAACATTACATCGATCAAAATTTAATTAATTATTTATATATTAATATTTGGAGGGGTCATAGTTGGTAACTTGTCACCTATCAAGACATCACACGTAAGTTGTTATCGGGCCTAATGTGTTACGTGGCACGACGCTACTTCCCAAGACCGCAGTCCTGCGTTCAATTTCCAAATTACTTACCAAGGGGATCTTGTGCATGGACGTTGGGATGCAATTAAGATGTTGATTTAAGTTGGCTTTCCCAGTTCAGCCGTACGACTATTTATGTACCAGCCTTTCACTAGACGTTTGGAAATTGGAACCGCCCCCATCCCTCCAACCGAAAAGCAACACTTATTACGCTACCTCTATCAATGGTACCTTGTGAGCTGTGGACCAACCCCCAGTCCCATTTCCCCACCCCCCGCCAGTTCATGGTACTCTGCTTTATTTGACACGAAAAATAAATTAAATAAATAAATAAAATAAAATAAAATATAAATAAAAAAATTATTTATTTTTTTATATATTTAATAAAATATGAAAAAATAATAAAAATAATTTTCTTCTCTATTTGATATGAAAGAAAGGATTGATAATATTTATATAATATTTTTATTAAATTATTTTTTAAAAAAATATTATTATTATTAATTTATTATATTAATTTATATTAAATAAATAAATAATATATAAATTTATTGATCATTATAATCTATAATTATATAAAAAATTATATAAATATTTAATTTTAAATTTAATTTAATTTAATAAATAATTTTATAATTAAATTATTAATAAATTAATTATATAAATAACTAGCTAATTCATAATTAAATTTAATAATTAATTTCATTAATAATATAAATAACTACTTAATTTATAATTTAATTTAATAATTAATTAATACTATATAAATAATTAATTAAAAATAGTAAATAAAAATAAAAAATTAAAGATAATTTTAGTTATTTAATTATAATTATTGAAATTATGAACTAAAATTAAAATAATTAGTAATAAAATTTAATAATATATGATTAATAGTATATATAAAAAAATATAAATAAAAAATAATAAAAAATATTATATTTTTGTCAAAAAAAATTTAATAAAAAGTAATTTTATCAATACAAAAATTCATCCATTAATATTTCATCTATCCTTTCTTTAGGAAGAATGCAAATTGATGGATCAAGATGAATGAGGAATCCTACTTTTTCATCCATTCTTTTTATAACTTTTGAATCAAATAGTGGATGAAAATCATTCATCCTTCCAATCTCATCCATCTTTCTTCCAATAATATCAACCAAACACGGGATTAGATAGAGGACAGATGTTTCGACACCTATTGCACCTTACAGGTAACTCATGTTTCAATACATATGTTACCACCTTCGTTGAAATTACCAACGTGCAATTTTCCTAATTAAAAAAAAAAAAAGTAATGCACAAACATGCTCGTTTATAATTTCTTCCTCTACATGATATGTTACAATTAATGACACTTCAAAATTTCGTATAAAGCTAATCAAGGATTTCCCATTAACCATCCTTTCATTTAACCAAGAAAGTTTGTTTTGTAGTATTTCTAACTTTCATTTACCACTAAGATAGTCACCCGCAGAATTCCATTAAAGATTATTGCAGCATAGCACTGATATAAGCTAAATATTATTCATGAAATTAAACTATCAACACATGAATAATCTTACTCTCAAAAAAAAAAAAAAAAAAAAAAAAAAACATGAATAATCTGCAGGACCATTTGTGTGCAATGACTAAACATGTTCTGAGGCATCATAAGGTTTTGCCAAGCCGACAATCAGATACGTGACACCATCTCCAGAAAATTAATTCACAATGAGGCAGCACCATCAAACACTCCATGCTAGCGATCATGCTTAGAAACATCTTTTGACGTTATAAATTCGGGGTTTGGATGCAGAGAGAGCAACATAACGTGTTGAAAAATTTTTTTAAGTACAGAGGACACGCTCGCACAAAGTGGCACGGCACTGGGCTCCTTTCAACGCCAACAAACAAAACTACATGTCTTACCATTTACAGTAGAACTTGGTCTGGTTTTAGTCCTTGGAAACGAAAGCTCTCCTAGCTGCGTTTGCAAGCCCATCAGCCTGTGGCATACTTCTGGGTCCATGCTCTGGCTGTCTCCTCATAACGGGATCTATGGTTCTTGTAAACGTAGGCAATCTCAGGGGCAAGAGGGTCATCTGGGTTGGGGTCGGTTAGAAGAGAGCAGATGGAAAGGAGAACCTTTGAAATGGTCAGTGCAGGGCTCCACTGTTCCTTAAGGATATCGAGGCAGATGCTGCCATTGGAGTTGATATTTGGATGGTAAACCTGCTCAGATGGATGAACGAAAGCAGTTTATATTTCTTCAGATAGAAGGAAGCAGATTCAGTGATCAATCAGTGTAAATGAATCTAATGATGTATATAAAATAAACCAAAGAATTCTTTGAAGCCAATACAAATTCATTAGCACAATATAAGTATGTTGTTTAGATGGAAATGAAAGCTGCAGCAGCTGCCAAATCGCAACTTTTTTGAGGTCTGGTTACATGAAACTAGCGAACATAATCATCCACACTACTAAAATACAAGCCAAAGCAGCAATTTGAATGCTCTAAATTATAATGAGGCCACCATCCATGCATCTTGCTTAAAAGTATGAAATCCTAAAATAAATTCTACGCTTCAAGGACTGAACAATGTAACGATTATAGAGCAAGCAAGAAAAACTTTGGCTAAAACCTAGTGGCAAGTAAAATCAAGATCAAATGTCTGATTCTCTGAATAGCTAAAAAAACAAACAATATTTAAAAGCACCAATATTTAATCAGTTCCTCTAAAAGTGCTGTCAGGCTAGCAAGGTGCTCAGATCTTTGGGGTTGCTTTTTTCAATAAACATTGGTTACATTTCTTTAAAATCATCAAAAAATAGAAAGAAAAAGGATGTACACAATAGAACTCACACATGAACTACTCTACATAATTTATCTTATATTAATAATAATATATTCAACACTTTACAGCAGTCTTTATAAAATTCTGTTTTATGAACTTATTTTAACCTAGTAGGAAAGAGGAACTTTATACAACCAAACAAGTGATGCCCGTAACTGCTGTCCTCTCATGACAGGAAAGCTCAAAAAAGTATTTATCATGTGAAACTCACTACATTCTCTCATTTGATCTGCACAATAAGACCCAAGAAACAGGGTGTGTAGTTCTGTATCATATGCCAGCAAAAGTAAACACCTAAAATAAGAAATATAAACAAAGAAGAATGGATGCCTCGAGCATGAGGAAGGTAAGCTCTCTAGCACATTATTTACCTTCATCATTTTATTTGGCCACTACTTGCATGCAGAGCATACATTATTGTAATTCCATAACCCCTTCAATGATCAAGTTCACCACCAACAAGTTTTAGAACTAAATTACCTTATTAAGAAAAGCACCTCCTACCATCTCACTAGTTACTATGTCTCATATAATTTTGAGTTTCACTGTTTGATAAACTGAAAATTGGCGGCCATGCTGCCTCTATCTCATGCCAATTATGCCCTGTTGAATCAGAAAACAAGCAGAATAGTTTGCACTACTATAATTTACCGGGATCCAATGGGGAAGGTATGGTACAAATACTGTTTGGAATTATCAACTTTAAAGGGAGAAAAGGAGTTAAGTAGAATAATAAAAATCAGAAAAAAGAAAAACAATAAGGCTTTCTTACCTTGGTCTGAAAGTTTAGTTTTGGAGGCTTAAATGGATAGTCAGGAGGGAAATGAATCATAACAAAGAACAGTCCTCCAGCATAGGGGCTGTCATCAGGACCCATAATTGTTGCTTGCCAGTGGAACAGATCCTCCCCAACAGGCCCAGCGCTACATGATGTTGGAGGATCCCTTTGCAGATCCTGAAGCTCCTTCTGAATCCGTTTGCTCGCCATAATGCCTCCTAATTGAAATATAGGGTATAACAACAATAAAAAGTTAACTACCTAGGTTATAATTACAAAGATATAAGACTGCGAATATACAAAGAATTCCAAGATCCAGTATATGACTACTAGAACAGTGCTAGCATGACACTGCTCTTATACGAAAGATACAAAACTGAGTGGTGATTTCATGTCCCTCCTGCTGGCAGGCTGCATGATATCAGGTACTGCTTGCCAGTAAGAGGACCAAGTTCAAAGTTATGCATCAAGCGTTCAAGTTTCTGTGTGGGATTTTTGTCTCAGTGAAGCATATCCCATGACAACAAAGAGTACATTCATGCTGCACATCAGAAACAAACTATGCATGTTGCACATCGGAAATAAGCTGTCCAAAAACATGTTTGAAACCAATGAACAATGAATTAGAAATGATAAGTGATAAGCATAAATAAAAAGAGATGACATTAAACAGTGGCTCTGGAAAACAAATTTTCTACCAAAACTTGGGAAACTCTCACAAGATACACAGGGCAAGGGACCCATAATTTTTATCCAGTCTCTACAGATCACAGACTAGCAATAGATATCTCATAGACACAATTCAATACATCCTAGGTACCCATATTAATTTGTCATGTCCAGAATTATCATACATCCTCTTTTTAATTCAAGTGAGGCAGAACCTCAGTGCCTCACCAATAACCTGCCGTAATCAGGAAACCTAGTGAATTAGTTATTAATGCATGTATGTAAATGTGTATGTGCGTGTATCCTCTTTTTAATTCAAGTGATGTAGAGCCTCAGTGCCTCACTAATAACCTGCCGTAATCAGAAAACCTAATGAATTAGTTATTAATGTATGTATGTAAATATGTGTATGTGTGTGCCTGTAATATGGCTGATCAAGCAATTTAATACAAAGGAAATAAACTAAACTAATTGTGCATGCAGATAAACTGCTGCTGAGATAATCTGGTGTCTAAAATATAAAGAATCGAAGAATAAAATACTAAATGATAAGCCCAAGCCTAAGACTACACAACAGTAAACAGCAGCCCTATTTATGTAACCCTGAAAGATGCAGGGATGAAGTATGATCTCAATAATGTGCATATCTTCGAGCCTTCCTCTCGCCTGCTAGCTTGAAACGACCTCAAATCATTCTCAGAATTGGCAAACACCAATACTAATGCGGTGCTGTGTCAGCAAGAGAGTAACTAAACTAAGGAAAGGGAGAGACAGAAAGAGGTACCACATGAATGAGGAGAATAATATAAGAAATCAGAAGAACGACAGCAAGTTTAGCAGCCTGCAACCTGATCCTATTCTTATGAATAACTTGCATACGAGGTCCTGAATCATCACCAGTACCTGTGCGTCCTCATTAGTAAGTTATCTGGAAACTTCTTCAGTGAGGACTCAAACATGAACAAGCTGGCTAACAGAGCCTGTTAATAGGTTTAATAGATTACAACCTTTACCCTGTTCATAGTTAGCGTGCTGGTGACTCTATAAAGGGCTGCATATAATCTTCTGTTTAGTACGAAGGATGGATTGGAGAAAGAATGGATAGAGAAGGAAGGATGAATGCAGGAGAGAATAAATGGAAGATTCATGTATTTGGTGAAATATGGAAGGATGGATGTGAATTATTTTCCTTCTCTATTTGGTATAGGAGGAATAAAAGAAAGGATGAATAATATTGGTATAATATTTTTACTAATCTATCTTTTGATAAAAATATTAATATTATCAATTTATAACACTTATTTATACTAAATAAATATAACAATGTATAAACTTATAATCTTTATACTTTAAAACTATATAAATATTTAATTTAATTTAATTTAATGAATAATTTTATAAATTAGTTATATATAAATTAATATATATTAATTATATAAATAACTATTTGATTTATAATTTAATTTAAATAGTTAATTAACTTTTATAAATAGTTAACTAAAAATAGTAAATATAAATAAAAAAATAGAAGATAATTCTAACTTTTACTTATAATTATGAAAATTATATACTAAATTAAAATAGCTAGTAACAAAATTTAATAATATAGGATTAACAGTATATGGATAAAATAAAAATATATTTAAATAAAATGAATGAAAAAAATGAAGAAATGTTATAGTTTTATCAAAAAAATTAATAAAAGATAACGTTGTCAATGCAAAAACCCACTCCTCATATGCTCCATCCATCCTTTCTTGCATTCTTCCAAAATGCAAGAAAGGATGAAAATTGATAGCCTTGGATGAGCAATCCCTTCTTTTTATCTATTCTTCTTAAATTTTTTGAACCAAATAATGGATGAGGGCCACTCATCCTTCCAACCCCATCCATCCTTTCTCTCGTAACCCCAACCAAATATAGGGTTAGAGTTGAGATAGATATATTTCTGGACAGTTACGGGTATTATTTTTGGATATAGGGAAGGGCCTAAAGTGGCTGCTTCAACAGCAGACCAAATCAGCCCAGTTAAACCAAATCTGAGCTAAGTCAGCCCTAAAACACTTGTTCAGGCTCGTGGCTGGGAATTCTGATAGTTGTGGCTGTCTGCATGAAGAACTAAAAAGAGTTGTTTAAGGGCCTTTTAGGTACTTATTTGAAGCAGACTTATGCTGGTTGAGTGCAGAAAAAGAGGAATAGAAAAGAAAACATTCCAAGGAGAAGAATGGAAGGAAGAAAAAGAAGAGTTGCTCTAGAGTTCAGAGCGAGCTTACACCTTGTTCAGGCCCCTTACAAAACCTAAAGCCCCTAAGTCAGTTCAAACTGGAAACTAATCCTAAGGAGTACAAAAATACTAGACATAATTGGAAAAGCCGGGAAAGTCCCATCCGTCTCAGGATAATTTAAAGCTGTTTATTCTTAGAAAGAAAGAATAAGAGTGGCAGAAGTTTCAGAAGAACAAGAAAAATACAGTATCAGGAATCATTATAACTCTCGAACCCAATTAAAAAGATAAACTAGTCCAAAGAAAAGTCCATCCTAAATCCAGAATTTTGAAGAGCTTATAGCACAAATTAAACACACAGAATCCAAATATGCTATCAAGAACTCCAACTTATAACCAAAATTTGATCGAGCTTGAATAGAACTTTCTAATTCCATCACAACAATACTCACAAAGACGGAACAGGGAAAAGAATTCCAAATCCCTATATTCAGTACTCAGAATGTCACCAAACCAAAGATATATTTGCATCGATTTGCTTAAGATATAACCTAGTCTAACATAGTCATAACAAACATAAAGATTTAAGCAGAACAAGGTCGGAACCAAACAAAACGCGAAGTGCAAGACATCTGGAATCAAAAGCCGATCCAAATCACAACAACTACCGTTCGAATCGAAGATAAACAGAGTAAGAATTGCTTAAAGATGAGACGAACCCGATAAAGACTTAGAGAGGGAGGCCTCAATCTCCTGGAGAGGGGAGAGAGAAGGAAACAAGAACTCGGACGGGAAAATAGGTAATTTGTACAGAAGGCAGGGCGGCGGGCTTTTATAGAGGGCCAAAGATCCGATCACCGCCCCGACGCGGGGGGGGGGGGGTTCCCGGTTAGCGAGGTCGAGAGAACTCCAGCTGGCAGTCCCATGGTGGCCGATAACGGCCATTAAGGGTCCGTTTATGATTTAACGAACTAATAACGTAGAATATCCACGTGGCGAAGTTTTACTGGCTCTGTATGCTGTGTTTAAAGCCGGGCCCCGGTTCGTCCGCTTTTCGAAGCTTTTAGTTACGACCCAGGCCGGCAGGGTTCTCGGACAAAAATGAGTCAGGGTCTACGAAGTTTCTAATAATATGCCGTCAGAGATGAGAGAGGGGAGGAGAGAACTGGGAGCTTTCGTTTCGGGTAAGGCACGAAAAGTTGAGCTATCCGAGATTTTCAGTGGGCCCACGTAGAAGGTTCTGGTTTAAGAAGAGCAGCAAATCCGAAATTTGAGCTATAAATCAATTAATCAAAATATTTGGAAAGAGTTGCAACCAACGTATTTATATTTTTATTTAATAAATATATATTCTAAGATCTTTTGCATTGTTCAAAAATATTTTAATTAAATTAAGATTTCAACAGCAGAAAAACCACTATTAGCATTGTTTTTTAAACATATTTATACGTGCATGTATGTGAGGGTCATTGCATCTATTTAGATATTTAATATACTTTATTCCAGAGATGGATGTTTAGATACTCCAACAAACATATGTGCATGGATATATGTATATACTTTAATAGATATATATTTATATACAAATAAATATTAATTATATGTATTATATTTTTTTGTTAAACAAATTAATATATATTTGTATTGGTGATGTGAATTTGTTTATTGAATCCTATCTCATTTTGTAAAATAATGTATTGTATTTCATCCGATTCATGTCACTTGCAAGATACATATTGCATCCTCTGCGATATTTAATGAGTGTTTATAATTGGAGGTATACGCCATATAATGCGCAGGTTGGAGGGTGTTAAGTTCTCCAAACCCATCGTGGGCAAAGAATTCTGGCCTAACTGATGTAGCTTTAAAAAAAAAAGGGGGGGGGGGGGGTGGGGGGGTGTTGAAAAGAAGTAAAGAACTCTCTGGTCCAGGATGATGATAGGACATAGTTGTTTTATACGGGCGTATGTGATTGGAAGAGCGGCAACAACTCCTCTGACATCACCTACGAGGAAGTCATATATTCTTCTCCAGCTCACCTGGTTCTTTCCAACTACCATTCCGCTGAGCTTATCTGACAGGATGCTAGATTCGATCTGCGGGCATCTGGAATGTGGCCGTGCGGAGATAAGTTGGCGGCTTCGTGGACTTATAACAGTCCTTGAGTTCCCTCGGTGAGAAGCACCTATTTGTCAAGAATGGATGCAGATAAGAACCCTTCTGTTTTGTTTCACGTGCTCGACTGGTGCTCGACTGGTTCCATTCAAACAAGTCCTGGCCAAATCCAGACCGCTCACATTTCAAGTGTATCCTCCTTGCCAATTTCAACTCCACCTCCTGCTCTAATACCTATTGTCTTAGGCCAAAAGAATGGGGAAAAGAAAAGGACACGGTAATAGAAGCTTAGTTGCAACAAAATTAATCCTAGAAAAGGAAAGGAATAGAAAAAAGAAATAATGTTTCAATTAATCTGAACTAGCATAAGAGGCATAACCATTCAAATAACCAAATGGATTTGAAAATTTGAAGTAACCATATAATTTCATGAAGACAGTCATATAGAAAACCTATAAATCAAGGTGTCAAACTGGGAGTTCATTCAATTTTTATATTATTTATAAGTGCAAAAAGGTGAGTCTGGCCTTGCATGTTTGGAACACCCTCAATTTTCTAATTATAAATCCAACCTTTAGAAACCAAGTTTCTCCCATCCATCCATCTATCCCCATCCATATATCTTATAAATATCTTATTTTTTTTCCTCATAATAGCCTCCTTGGAATCTCTTCTCTATCGAACTTTTGTAGCAAAAAGGTTTGGTGCAATGGTGACTCGATCATTTCGAATGGTCTGATGTAGCATGGGTCCTAATTATGAAATTTTAGCTCATCTCCATGCATGAATGAAGAGCTTGAGGTGACTATCTTCTATTCAATTATCTATAATGAGGATGTGAGAGAGAGAAAGTTTCCCATCTTTATCTTTATGAGAAGATCTCTTTGACATGTATCATTATTTATCTTTTTTTATAATATTTTTTTAAGTAGTTTCATTTCTTTCAATCTGTTAATACTAACATTTCTATTAATTGCTATTAGTTACATTAATATTCTTATTCCTTTGTCCCTTCCTCTTCCAATTTATGTGATTTGATTAGGATGTCTTATCATATGCTCTCTTCCTCCTCTAATTTATGTGATTTGATTAGGATATCTTATCAAATATTTATTCTTCAATAAATCTAGCCATTATATATAGTTGATCATGAGGAGTGTTGAGTCATATTTTATACTTTTTATCTGATATATTTTTTAATTTTTCTATTCATTTTTTTGTTTCTATTAGTGAGGTTTATTAGTATGGAGTATTCTTTGCTTGATGAGCTGAATGCTATTAGGGATGATTAGATAATAAGGGTGAGGATCTATAGGATATGGAAGTTGTTAATCTAAAAAGTAATGGTGACTTGATTGGTTTGGATATGATTTTTATTGACAAAAAGATAATGTTTGACGTAGTGCAGTGGCATCGATAAAAATTTTTATTTAAGACTATCTTTGATTAGTTTAGCAATTTTAAAATTACATTGTTTAATTGCAGGAAAATTTGATGCATATAATAATAAGGAAGAATCAAGTAAACAGGTTTAGGCATCTATTGGTAGCATAGGGTAAAGAATTTCGATTTTAGTTTCTATGAGAAAAATCCTGATCCTTTCATCATGATAGCAATTTTTACATCAATTAGAAAATTTTAAGGTGATGATACTTTGGTTGGATGAGTTTCATAGGCATTATGCTTGAATTGAATTCAAAAGATGCAAAGAATCTTTGGAGTGTGATTTTAATCTTTTATTTTCTAAATAGGTGAGATTGTCTTTTGACCATAAGTGCTATAAAAATCTATGTGAATTTGCAAATAGAATATGTGGCATCTTTGATTGAAAGGTTAGTATTTATTTTTAGGATCGAATGGAATACAGATTTGATAGTATATTTTACACACATGTTGAAACGTTTGTATAGATTTTCAACTATTTCTATTGTTGTCCAAGCTCTTTAGAGCTCTTCTCCAAATAAAATTTTTGTGGAGGAACGGATGTTTATTAACAAGATAAATATCAAACAATTGTTGGAAACTAATGGGGATATTAATATAAAGGTAACTTTGATAATTTTTATTTTTTTCTATAAGTGTCAGAAGTATCAATGTCTTTACAGTGCATAATATTTTTTTGCAGGAATATATTGTTACTATCAGGGCAAAAATAATAGATATCAATAATTCTTTTTGGCTGGTGTTACGTTTCATATAACTTTATAGCAAGAAAGTAGTTGCTGCTGATGGTGTCTACATATATACTACTTGCAACAAGGAATATAAGTTTTGTTTGGTCAAGTAAGACGATGTTTATTCTTTTTTATTTTAGTGTTTGTGTATTTAGCACTTTTGTTGTTTTTTATTTTGGAAACATTTTGTGTGTTGTTTATGATAACTGAAGTCTCTTATAGATATAAGATTCATCTCAAAGCGAAGGATAAAATTATAGCATCCATTTTTATTTTGTTTAATATTGATGCTGAAAAGTTGATTGATACATCAGTTCATAAGTTGCTTAATAGATAAACACCAAACAATAGTGATATTCCTGTACATAGCTTCTATGGAAAGGATTTTGTTTTCAAGTTAAAACTCAACAACTATAATTTTTAAAGAGGGCCTGAAAAATTTTTGTATTTCAAAGATGTTTATGCCCAATAAGAAACTTGAATTACAATATAGATCCCAAAATAAGGAAAAGGTATAGTGGGATTTGGTTTATCGTGATTTGTTTAAATTTAGCAAATTTCCATATCTAAAAAAAATTCAAAAACAAATTCACCATTATTGACGGCCCATTATATTCTTAATCATAATTATTGATAGCCCATAATATTCTTTCCTTGAATATTTTTTTGCTTTTTATTTGGATAAATGAGATTAAGTTTGAATTAATTTTTTTTCCAAAATTTTAGCTATCTTTCACTTTGTCAATGATAAATAGCTAATTTTTGCATTTTAAATTTCATTCTATTAAATGAAGAAAGTATTTTTAGCATATTGAATACACTAATTACCAAATGAATCTTAAACAAACTAATGAGACTAAAAAATGCATATTAACCATATTTAATGAATCGCTCCTACATTTACAAAGAATTAAAGAATTTTAATATCCACTATACAAAAAACTGAAAACCTATAAATATTATGAATCGAATCCAAGATGAAAACATATATTAACTTTTGCTTCTTTGTTTTCCAAAATTATTAAAAAAAAATGCAACTATTAAACAAATACATAAAAATATAAATGCATATTATATAGATATTATTTCTTCATTAAATAATTAAAAAGGACCCAACAATTTTACTAGTCATCGAATAGAAGATATGCAAGAATTTTAAGAGTCATTAGATATACCAATATAAATATCATTATCATTTCAAAATTCACAACTCTCTATACACAAAATGGGTACAAAGAAATGGACTCCCTAAAAAAATATACTAACATATCTTCTGCATGAAATTATCTCACTCATCATGCACATGGTCCTAGAAGACAACGAAAACAACTTCCCAACTTGATATGTTTAAATCATCTTCCATGACTTTCAATTCCCAATTTTACAAATCATATTAATTAATCTCGCAAAACAATTTCTCTTTTTCATCACAAGCTATAAAGAATTCTTCAGATTTGCTTATTCTCCAGAAATATTGAGAAGACTTAGACTGGCCAATCTTCAAACAAAGCTTCTACACATTGATGATTTAAGAATTATTTTTCTTACAAAATTATTCCAAGCAGAAAATTTCAGAGCTTCAATGCTTCTTAGAACTCATCTTTTCTTCAACAAAGATACGAGAGAAGATGGACTATCACATCTTCAAATTGCATTTGGCACAAATTACCCATAGGCTATCTACAATTATGGTATTGCTCTGCTATCTTAAACCTATACAAAAGAGTCCACTTCTTCCATTCTTTGCTACCACCAAATGAAGATAGAAAAATTCTGAGACAAAATAAAACCAATTTAAAAGAGATGTTAGCACCAAATAGGCATTCGAAAATATGCCGCACAAAGCTTTGCAAACCTAAAACAGAAGGCCATTGGTATCCAAAGAACAAAAATATGATTCGTGGTGATAGGGAATTACAAATCAAATATCTATTTTGTGCAATTGATATTGAGACAATGAAACTAAAACATCTATTAAATTAGAAATAGTTTGTTATATCACAATATAATATATGTCATCTTCTAATTTGTTTTCACATTTTAAAAATAATGTTCCCCATATTTATGTGTGTTAGGGATAAATCCCGCTCCTGCCGAAGCCCGGTCCGACGCTCAGCATAATGCAAACAGTAGCCGCAGAAGAGCTTCAGCGCACTGGTCTAGCCGAACTCCTTCAGCCGACCGAATTGCCAAGCGGCCGAACTCTCCAGCGTCTAGGTTTCGGACCGAACTCCTTCAATCGGCCGAATTGCCAAGCGACCGAACTCCCAGCGTCCAGGCTTCGGGCTGAACTCCCACCGTCAGCCGAACTTCCTGGCGGCCAAGCTCCTTGGACTCCAAGCGGCAGGACTTCTTCGGGAGACGGACTCCTCCCAGACGCCCGTTCGGCCATCCGAGCTCCTGCGAACCTCTCTGCGGCCAAGCTCCTCCCAGTTTTTCCTTCGGCCGAACTTTCCTACAAGTCCGAACTCCTCTAGACGAACTGTCGTCTGCAACAAGATCGGACGACGCCTTACTCTCCGTACCGGACTCCATGCGGCCCGCGACTTGCCAGTATGGCTCCCACGATCCATCGGACGACGCCATCCTCTCCGTACCGAACTCCATGCTGGCCCAACGACTCTCTGCCAGACGGCATGGCCGTCACCATCAACTAAGCTCTGCTATAAAAAGGATCCTTCCAGATACGCTAATCCCTCTCTCTGATCTCTAAGCTCTCCTCCTCATCTCTAAGCTCCGGAACTCATTTCGAGCACTCCACTGTTGGCCAAAAACTGACTTGACCGTCGAAGGGTCCTACCGGAGCCACCCCCCACCGATTCCGGATGGGACTTTATTTTGCAGGTCCCCGACGGCGACCTCAGTGGCCTCGACCCCGGCTACCTCCGGCGACGATGAGTTTTTGCACCAACAGATTGACGCTAGAAGGAGGGCCCGAACCTCCGAGGTTCCTTTGTTCTTGAAGGAGTGCTCGGCGATGATTTCCTTCTTCCCGCTCCGGATTCTCCCTCTCCCCCTTCGGGATTCCTTTCTCGAAAGAAAATGCCCCCCAGGAGAGCCTCGACCCGGCGATCGGCGGCCTCCGCAACCCGATCTCGTTCGGATCCGTCTGCTCCCGCTCCAGCCCCGATGATCCGAGCTCACTCTGTAGCCATAGTGGACGCGGAGCAGTTCAGCCTGCTCGCCCAGCAGGTCCGTGATCTTACGGAGGCAGTGCAGGCGATGCAGGCCACGCATCCATGGGCCCCGGTATCAGCTCGACCGGCGCGGGATTCCCCAGAGTCCCGGGGTCCGGCCCAGGGGCGACCGGCATGGACTACCCGACCTTCGGTCTCCGGAAGGGGAAAGCAACCGGGGGAGAGCCCTCGCTCGGACCGCGGCTCGACCCAGGGAGAAGCTTCGCGCCCATTCTGCGAAAAGACTTTGGAGATCAAGGATCGCGAGGATCTCCTGGATCAAAGGCTCTTAGAAATGAGCCGACGCATAGAAGAACTTCATCATACTCCCTCCTCCCGTGGTAATGATATTTACGCTGACCCTCCTTTCTCACAGAGAATTATGCAGGAGCAGGTTCCGCCGAACTTTAAGCTCCCGCACTTCGAGAGCTATGACGAAACCACCGATTCGGTCGACCACTTGGAAGCCTTCAGGACGATAATGTTGCTCCATGGTGCCCCAGACGCCATCTTGTGCCGGGCTTTCCCCTCCACCCTCAAGGGAGCAGCCAGGAATTGATACTCGGCGCTTAAGCCGAGCATCATCCAATTGTTTGACCAAATGAGTCAGCAGTTCGCGGCCCATTTCGTCAGTAGCAGGCGGCCGCGCCGAGGCTCGGATTCCTTGATGGCCATCAGACAGAAGGACGGAGAACCCATCCGGGCTTATGTCACCCGGTTTAACGCAGCTGCACTGGAAGTCCGAAACTTGGACCAATCAGTCGTAATGGCCGCCCTCAAAGGCGGCCTTCAGAAGAACAACCTGTTGTTCTCCCTGGAAAAGAAATACCCCAGGGATTTCGCTGACATGCTAGCTCGGGCCAAAAGTTACGCCTGGGTAGAGGAGGCTTTCGAAGCCAAGGATGATGAAGCTCGCGACAAGCGACGAATCAGCAGGCCAAAAAGGCCCACCGAAGAAAGGAAGCGGACTGAGGCACGATCGCGCTCCCGAACTCCCCCCAGTCGCGGGCGAGCCCGAACTCCCCCTCGGGCTCGGAGGCAGGGAACTCCCGACGGAAGGATGCACCGAGGTTCCCCTCTGCGCCGAAGTTCCCCTCCATGCCGAAGTCCTCCACAACGACGATTTCACAGCTACGCCCCCCTCAACACCCCGAAGGCCCAAGTGCTGATGGAGATCAAGGAACGACTTCTGAGGCCGGAGAGAATGCGTTCCCATCCTAGCAAACGCAACCCCAACAAGTTCTGCCTCTACCATCACGACCACGGTCACGACACTGAGGAGTGCATCCAGCTCCAGGACGAGATCGAGGAGCTCGTCAGGCGAGGCAGACTTGGCCGAATCCTGCGAAGACGACCTGAAGAGCGAGAAGATCGGCTGAGGGCGTTGCCGCCGGGTGGGGGAGACCAACAAGAGGATCGGCCACCTCTCGGCGTCATCAACACTGTCTCGGGGGGCTTCAGCAAGAAGAGGCCGGCGGATCCGAGGGACCGGCAAAGAGGCGGAGGACTGTGGAGCCTGTGACATTCACCGAGGCGGACGGCCAGGGGATCCAGTTTCCGCATAACGACATGGTTGTAATCTCTTTGAACATCGCTGACTATGATGTGCGTCGTATTTTGGTGGATAATGAAAGTTCGGCAGACATATTATTCTACGATGCCTTCTCAAAAATGTCCCTGCCTGATGACCACTTAGGACCTGTGAATTCCCTCCTGGTAGGATTTGCTGGCGGCGCCATTCCGGTCGAAGGTGTAATGACTCTGGCTGTGACGGCGGGCCGACACCCAAAATTGGCCAAGGCGCAGGTCGACTTCTTAGTCGTGAGAACCCCGTCCGCCTATAATGCTATCCTCGGGCGACCCGGCCTAAATACGCTCCGAGCGGTGGTGTCAACCTACTACCTGAAGATGAAATTTTCGACGAGTCACGGGGTCGGCGAGGTCAGAGGAGACCAAACTCTGGCGAAGTATTGCTACTCGGCCACCCTGCACAGGGGGAACCAGCCCGACCCTTACCTTGTTGACGAGCTGGACGTCCGCGACGACCTCACCGAGGAGCGGGGCGAGCCTGCGGAAGACCTCGTCTCCGTTCCCTTGCATGACGGAAGCCCAGGGCACGTGGTGCAGATCGGCTCCAACTTAGTGGCCGAGGTTAGGGAGCAGCTCATCGCTTTCCTCAGAAGAAATGCAGACGTCTTCGCATGGACCCCAGCAGATGTACCGAAGATCGACGCCGAGGTCATGGAACATCGGCTGGCCGTCGATCCGAGGCACCGGCCCATCAGAGAAAAGCTGCGCCACCACGCCTCGGAGAGACAGAAGGCGATCGCCGAAGAAGTGGACAAGCTCCTCAAAGCCGGACTCATCCGGGAGGTCAACTATCCGATGTGGGTCTCGAACGTGGTTCTCGTCAAGAAGACGAACAACAAGTGGAGGATGTGCATCGACTTCAAGAAGCTGAACAAGGCCTGTCCGAAGGACAGCTACCCCCTACCCAGGATCGACCAACTGGTGGATGCAACCTCGGGCCACGAGCTCCTTACCTTCATGGATGCCTTTTCTGGTTACAACCAGATACGCATGGTGCCCGAGGATGAAGAAAAGACCACCTTCATTACTGAACGAGATCTCTACTGTTATAGGGTCATGCCTTTCAGACTCAAGAATGCAGGAGCGATGTACCAGCGCTTGGTCAACAAGGCATTTAGAGTGGAAGACTTAATGCTTCGACGAGCGACCGTCTCTCAATCTCAGAGCTAAGGGAAACTCGTCCCAAATTGGGAAGGTCCGTATGAAGTGATAGAGATCATCCGACCCGGAACCTATCGCCTGAAGGGGCTCGGAGGAACAGTGCTTCCTCGACCTTGGAACTCAGAAAATCTGAGAATGTATCACCAGTAGGCTTTCCTTAATAAAACTCCTTCGCTCGACGTTATTGTTTCAGTATCGCATGACGACAGAGAAGAAGCAAGCCCGCCATGAGGGCGCGAGGAATCGGCCTTAAGGAAGAGCCCATTCGCCCCTAGGAGAGAAACGGAGAGCAGAAGTTCTTCCGCCGAAGCGGAATGAAGTTCGGCACGAGGGCGGAGGAAAGTTCTCCCACGGAATGAAGTTCGGTGGAAGGCCGAACTCCTCAGCTCAACATCCAAATGAAGTTCGGCACGAGGGCGGAGGAAAGTTCTCCCACGGAATGAAGTTCGGTGGAAGGCCGAACTCCTCAGCTCAACATCCAAATGAAGTTCGGCGCAAGCAGTGGCGGAACGAAGTTCTCCCACGGATGAAGTTCGGCATCAGGGAGGCCGAACTCCGCAGCAGATCACCCAAGTGAAGTTCGGCCGCGCTCGAGACCGCCCCAGGGCGATCGAGGCCGAACTCCCCCTCAAGTACGTCGCTACAACGAATTCACGGGAGGTGCAATAAAGTTCGGGCAAGCAAAGCCGACCCCCTCTCTGCGAGCAGGGAAGTCCGGACAAAGAAGCATGAAGTTCTCCCACGAAAAGTTTGGCGGAAAAGTGGAATGAAGCTCCACGCAAATGAAGCCCGAACTTCTCGAGCCCACCACAAAGAAGGCCCCGTTCACAAAGGACGGGATGGGGGGAGAAGCACGGACGACGGTCCGAATGTGCCCCCACAGTCGGTTAGGAACAGGAGGAGAACCTCGTCCTAGCGTGAGCAAAGTCGAAGGCCCCGTTCACAAAGGACGGGATGGGGGGAGAAGCACGGACGACGGTCCGAATGTGCCCCCACAGCCGGTTAGGAACAGGAGGAGAACCTCGTCCTAGCGTGAGCAAAGTCGAAGGCCCCGTTCACAAAGGACGGGATGGGGGGAGAGGCGAGGACGACGGTCCCCATGTGCCCCCACAGCCCGTTAGGAACAGGAGGAGAACCTCGTCCTAACGCGAGCAAGGTCGAAGGCCTCGTTTCACCTAAAACGAGATGGGGGGAGAGGCGAGGACGACGGTCCCCATGTGCCCCCACAGCCCGTTAGGAACAGGAGGAGAACCTCGTCCTAACGCGAGCAAGGTCAAAGGCCTCGTTTACCTAAAATGAGATGGGGGGAGAGGCGAGGACGACGGTCCCCATGTGCCCCCACAGCCCGTTAGGAACAGGAGGAGAACCTCGTCCTAACGCGAGCAAGGTCGAAGGCCTCGTTCACCTAAAACGAGATGGGGGAGAGGCGAGGACGACGGTCCCCATGTGCCCCCACAGCCCATTAGGAACGGGAGGGGAACCTCGTCCTGACGTGAGCAAGATCCGAGACCGAGCCTCAAAGTCTACGGCAAGCCTCGGCTGCGGAAGATGAGGCCGCCCCCGAGCGCCCACATCAACCTCGGACCGCTTCATCAATCCGGAAATGAGTTCCGCTTCAACTCCGTCAACATTGGCTGGAGATGAGACCTCCCCCGAGCTTCAGCTACAACAAGCGCGGGGCCCGGAAGAGGACTTCGGCAGTCGCCTATTTTGGTACTCCCTTCCTTCGAATTTCGAACTCGGGAGTGGGGGGACTACTGTTGGGGATAAATCCCGCTCCTGCCGAAGCCCGGCCCGACGCTCAGCATAATGCAAACAGTAGCCGCAGAAGAGCTTCAGCGCACTGGTCTAGCCGAACTCCTTCAGCCGGCCGAACTGCCAAGCGGCCGAACTCCCCAGCGTCCAGGCTTCGGGCCGAACTCCTTCAGCCGGCCGAACTGCCAAGCGGCCGAACTCCCAGCGTCCAGGCTTCGGGCCGAACTCCCACCGCCAGCCGAACTTCCTGGCGGCCGAGCTCCTTGGACTCCAAGCGGCAGGACTTCTTCGGGAGACGGACTCCTCCCAGACGCCCGTTCGGCCATCCGAGCTCCTGCGAACCTCTCTGCGGCCGAGCTCCTCCCGGGTTTCCCCTTCGGCCGAACTCTCCTACAAGTCCGAACTCCTCCGGACGAACTGTCGCCTGCAACAAGACCGGACGACGCCTTACTCTCCGTACCGGACTCCATGCGGCCCGCGACTTGCCAGTATGGCTCCCACGATCCACCGAACGACGCCATCCTCTCCGTACCGAACTCCATGCTGCCCCAACGACTCTCTGCCAGACGGCATGGCCGTCACCATCAACTAAGCTCCGCTATAAAAAGGACCCTTCCAGATACGCTAATCCTCTCTCTCTGATCTCTAAGCTCTCCTCCTCATCTCTAAGCTCCGGAACTCATTCCGAGCACTCCATTCCTGTTGGCCGAAAACTGACTTGACCGTCGGAGGGTCCTGCCGGAGCCACCCCCCACCGGTTCCGGACGGGAACTTTATTTTGCAGGTCCCCGGACGGCGACCTCAGCGGCCTCGACCCCGGCTACCTCCGGCGACGACGAGTTTTTGCACCAACAAATAAATTATTTCGATTTCATTCAGATACCTACAATTCAACAAGTAATACTATTGGATTAACAAGCATAAACCATATATATATATATATATATATATATATATATATATATATATTTTGCTTCATAAAATAATATATGTTATATTATATATAATCTCCTTGCTTATAAGTTTCAATCTCTTCTTCAATCAATACTAATTATTCCCGCCAATTAACCTTTTCAAACTCTACAATTACACTTACTTTGTTCATAAATAATTTAATTTTTAGGTTTCTGTGATTGGCTAACTCATTCACTCTCATATTTGTTCATTTATTTCGTTTCTCACAGCCACGTGGAGCGCCGGGGGCCTCACTTGTTAGAATAAATCCATGCTGATCGTTTGGATAATTTAGAAAAGAGACCCAATCTTCGGATAACCAAGTTCGGTGGCGCCGTGGTTTAGAAGGACCCTAGAATATAGAAATATATAGATTAAAGTATAAATATAAGAAAAATAGGTTTTAGAGGATACAAATTGTGCAAGTTAGACATCGGGATCGTATCTTTTGCACGAAAGAAGAATTTACATTCCTTTTATGCGAATTTATTGTTGGATCACCCATCATAAATCTCATAATGCTCCAATCCTTATCTTTATTCATTTATACAAATCTTAAAGCAATTAATAAATGATCCCATAGCAAATTCATACGAAAGAAGAGAAATTTTTTTCTTGTAAAAGATACACCTCTGACCTACAAGTTACTGAAATTTTGATTTGGAGACCTGAGACTTTCTCCCTATTTTAAACCGATCACTTAATATATATATATATATATATATATATATATATTGGTAAGAAAATCACATAGTTTAAAATAAGCATATTAAAAGAGGAATGGCATCCTTCTACAGCCGCAATCTCGGGTTCTATCTTTCTATTTTAAGTCCCATGGAGCATATATGTTGCCGGATCATTTGCTTCAAGTTCCTGTATCTTTTGGCTCTACATTTTATATTTTATCTTTTTTACTTTTTCTCTTGGTTTCTTTGTATGCTGAGGTCTTACCTTTTTTGTATTCCTACTGTTCATTATTGTAGTCACGAAGTTCTCGGTTCCTATCAAAAAAAAAAAAAAAAAAAAAAAAAAAAAAAAAAAAAAAAAACAACAACAACAACAGCGAGGAATGGGATCATGATGGCCCAGAGTTTAGCATTACAAAACAATAATTATGATCATGATTTTTTTTTGTCATTTTAAAAATTCCATCATTTCAATTTTAGTAAATAAAATATAAGGAATAAAAACAAAAATAAAGAATATTCTTAAGGCATCGCATTGCTTAATGCAAAGATTTTAACTAAATTTAAAAAATTAAATTTAATTCATTGGTCTATTCTTGGATTAATTTGATTTTTTCATGTAGTCGTAAAATTTAACTGGTTTCTTCCACAAAATTATAAATCATATTTTGAACTCTATAAATTATATTATTATTCTAAAAATATAAATTTTTTATATTTTTATTATGACTTTTACTCTATTAATATAGAACTAAACTAGATAATTATAACCCATGCGCATACAAAACATCAATCTATCCTAATAACACAAATAAATTCTCTTCAAATCTTGTGAGCTGAACCTCAAATCATCTGGCTAAATTTTTACCTCATTCTATTTTAATTATAGGCAGCCAATATATTATATTAATAGTTATTATTGAGATAATTTTGATCATTATGGCATCAAATAATATCCACATCTGAGTACAGTAAATTAATTTGATTCCTCCAAAGTATTTTAAACTATTCATATATGGTGTTGTCTCTTTCTTTTAAGAAAATATTTTATCCTTTCGAATTTTGCTTGGATCTTCCATCTCAAATTCTTTAAAAAATTAAAAATATATATATAATAAATAATTTTAATTTTTATAATTATTATAAGAATATTCAAAATCAGGCAAACACGTTTTAAAAATTCAGGATTTCGTATGAGCAAACTGGACGTTATCCACTGGACACACGTGGCAGCAAAAGATATCATGGGAGTAGTTTGGTTATTCGGGCAAAATACCTAACCCGGTCCTAATTTCTATTTTCGTAATTCCGCGTAAAAGAAACAGGCATTATCGTAAATGGACCGGTATTTCTATCCGTAACCTGTGCCTTTCTTTCTCCTCCGTGATGGGGCAAGCCTTCGGAAAAATTTAAAAAAATACTAAAAAAATAAAGAAAAAGCCCAACCCTTTAATCGGCGAGTAGCGATTCTTTTTATCTCCTAGATTTCGTCTGATTCCGGTTCGAAGGCTTTCGGTTTCTCGGATTCCTGGCCGTAGATGATGCAGATCCTCGCTTCCACCGAGATCTGAAGGCTTTCCAACCCTAAAACAGGTGCGAAACGATCAAAATGGACTTTTGGCTGGAAATTTCTGTGACCTCAATTGGTTTTGATTTGGATGTCTGTTGATCGTTCTTTTTTTTTTGTTTCAGGTCCATGTCGATATTTTTTTTTTTGATTTATAACTATTAAATTTAGGGTCTTTTTCGTCCTAGGATATTTTTTCTTGTTGCTTTGATTTTTTGCCGACATTGATTTTTTTGGTTATTATTATTATTTTTTTTTAAGAGAAAAGATTGAGCTTGTTAAATGGGGATTGCGGCATAATTTAGAGTTTTATCTTCGGTAAAAACCTCATTTCTGCTAGAATCTCTACGGTGTCTTTAGTTACTTGTGGATTTATCAATGAAATCCTGGTAAAGATCTGAAATTTATGCGTCTAAGGTATTTTTTCTTTGTAATTTCATGATGCTGAATTGTGTTCTCAGAGGTTGGTGATTTAGTCGTGAAATAAATAGGGGAAAATTTATTTTTATTTTTTTTTCAGTTGCATATGTTTGGTTTCTATCGTGTGGCTAAAGATATCATTTTGTCTAAATCCTTTCTCCCTGTGGCCTAGGTTTTTAGTTAGTAAAACATAAACGTATTACTCTTGGTTTGGTCTGCTTTGCCTTTATGTTGGTGTTATGTTATTAGTTTGTTGCTTCGGCGATTTGCTGTCTGTCTGTCCGCTTGTGACAAAGGAAGGCATTAAGATAGTTGAACTAATGATCTGTCCAAGTTCAAGCATTAGGGAAAAGTATTTGTTAGGTGCCAGTTATTGGACTGTTGTGGCATCAACTCACGTTGATACCAATTGTTAAGGATCTCATATCAAATTATTACGGTAGAAAGAAAGAAGAAAATAAAACGAGAATAATTAAGTACGTAGATCAGTCTAAAGGCTTGCCTCCATAGGACATACAAAGCTTTACTATGAAAAAGAAATAATTACAAGAGAATATTACCCACTCTCTACTCGCTGTATACAATCATCTCTCAACTAGAAGCTATCCTTACTAAAGCTCTCTCAAAATCTCCAAGAAGACCTTAAGCAGCTACAAGATGCTCTGTTCTAACGACCTCCACGTCCGATGCTATGCACCTGTTGCTACCTGCAAGCATCTTAGCCTTTGTTCATTCACTCACGGCCATTCCCACGGCCTCCAAGAACTCATGGCTCTATCTGATGCCTCTCTCGCGGGTTGCACGTACTCGGCACTTTGCCAAACTCCTCTTGGTGGCTTTCTGAGCCTCTCTATGTGTCTCACCCCTCTCCACAGCGTCATAATTTTTAAATAGGTTGAGAATCCTCTTCTCAGCAGTTTACAGATGTTGTAATAGGGCTCTGTCTCCTAATACGAGTCTAACAGAGTTTTGATGAAGTCTGGAATGTCTCTCAGCCTTTAGATCATAACCGCGGCCCTCTGTGGTTACTGGATCACGCAAATAAGTTCTGGATCCTATAAATACATCCGGTCCACGTGCAACTCCCATAGACCTCTTGGATTAATCACAATCCAAGATCAAACAGAAAATTCCGTCCTGTTCTGTTCGCTTCCATGGAGCCGACTCTATTAGAAGTCGAGCTGGTTCGATTGCATCTCGTCTGAACGATTGTTGTGCTGATACTGATTCTTTTCTACTGTGGATCTAATTTGGGGCGTCAAATCCTAACAATCTTCACCTCAACTCGACATTTGGCCTCCGCCTAATTTTGAGAGCTTTTGGATCCTCTCGCCTCCATGCTCTGGAGTAATCGTCTGCTGTCTCATGGATGGACAAACGTAAAAATCGAGCTAGGCCGCTCGATCCCACCTCCATCAATGGCTATAATCCTCCTGACCTGAGACCTACTCGGGATAGCTTCCTACGATAATAGAAACTTCACCTTGCGACATCGTCTTTCATCCTCCCGAGTCTTCCATCTCGCGCTCAATCCATTTCCACCTGGAGCTCCACTTCGCACTGGGCTTTCCGTCATGAGGTAATGTCTTCCATACTTTCTTCTTCCAATGACCATCCTACTGCCGTGCATGACCTTTAAAATTTTTTCATCAGCTTTTCATCTGAAGCTGGTCGAATCTAGTCTGCTTAGTGAGATTAGATTCTTCTTAAAACTGAGTATGTTCGGATTTCATCCAACTTCTTCACTGTTCCATCATGGAGCTTCATGCCTACCATTCTGTTGTCCTTAATCTCATAGTTCGATCCATCTGGCAGGAACATAGTGCCATCACTGTTCTCCAGGAAGTCAAACAGCTCCTCTCTGCAACATACATGATGGAAACAAGCAGAATTCATAATCCACTAGGAGGAAGAAGTAGATACCTCATCAATAACCAAAAGGACATCATTACTGTCTTCTATATCGCTACTGATTACTGCCACAGTAGCATATGTCCGATCTTTGAGTTGTGGGCAATCCTTGACTCGATGCCCCAACTCATTGCACCGGTAGCACCTGATCTTGCTCAGATCCCTCATCTTGGACTTGGATCGCCCACCTCGCGATCTCCTGCCGCTTTTGGCGCCATGATCTCCGGTCACTATCATTGTTGAGTTATCATCTGAATTCGAGGCTCGGTTCTTTCTCTTAAGAACTTCGTTCTGGAGTAGTGCAGAAATCACATCTTCTATCTTGATAGTGCTCTTACCTACAAGAAGAGCAATCACCAAAGGCTTGGAAGAGGGTAGAAGCGATGATAGCAAGACTAATATCCTGGTCTTCTTCTCAACTTTTTCGTCAACGCTAAGAAGATTGGTGAGAATCTTCTGGAAGTTGGATAGATGCTCCTGTATGCTTTGACCTTCGTCCATCCACAGCTGGTAGAATTGTCTTCAAAAGAATAGCGTGTTGGTGAGTGATTTTGCTACGTACAACTCCTCGAGCTTCGACCACAACGCCATCGGAAAAGTCTTACCAAGTACATGGATTACGACATCATCCATTAGGTACAAGCGGATGGTACTCACCGCCTACATCTGGATCTGCTTCAATCATTCACCTTGATGGTGGCTGGCATCTCCTCGTACAAGAGAATGTCGATCAATTCATGTTGGATGAGGACATCTTTTACTTTTGCTTGCCATAAGAAAAAATTGCCCTTTCCATTAAATTTATTGATCTCTGCTTTGATTGCGCTTATTTTCTTCATATCCTTCAATCTTTATCACCACTACTGCAATCCGCGCTCTAGTACCGCTTAGCTCTGATATCAATTTATTGTGGTATCAACTCGCTCTGATACCAATTGTTAAGAATCTCGTATCATATTATTGCAACAGGAAGAAAGAAAAAAATAAAACAAGAACAATCAAGTACATTGATTAGTTTAAAGGCTCGCCTCCATGAGGCATGCAAAGCTTCACTATGGAAAAAAAAATAGATACAAGAGGAGTTTACCCACTGTCTTCTCGCTGTACACAATCATCTCTCAACTAGAAGCTATCCTTACAAAAACTCTCTCAAAATCTCCAAGAAGACTCTCAGCAGCTACAAAATGCTCTACCTTCATGGCCTCTGCAATGCACTTGTTGCTACCTGCAAGCACCTCAGCTTCTGTTCCTGCACTCATAGCCACTCCCACGGCCTCTAGGAACTCACGACTTTGTTTGATGCCTTTTCCTCGTGGGCTGCACGTACTTGACATTGTAGAGCTTCTCTCGACGACTGTCTGGGCCTTTCTGCATACCTCTGCGTGCCACTACGTGCCACACCCCTCTCCACAGCGTCACAATCTTTAAATAGACTAAGAATCCTTTTCTCAGCAGTTTACAGGAGTCCTAATAGGGCTTTATCTCATAATACGAGTCTAACAGAGTTTTGATGAAGTCTGCAATGTCTTTTCAGCCTTCAAATCGTAACCGCAGTCCTCCATGGCCGTTGGATCGCGCAAATAAGCTCTGGACCCTATGAATATATCCGATCCACGCCCAACTCCCGTAGACTCCTTGGATTAAATACAATCCAAGACCAAATAGAAAATCCCATCTTGTTCTGTTCGCTTCCGTCGAGCCGGCTCTATCAGAAGTCGAGCTAGCTCGACTGCATCTCATCCGAACTCCTGCTTTCTGTCTGCCTGAGAGGGTCGGCTTGACTGCGGTCCGAGCCAGCTCGATTTCAACCCGAGCCGGCTCGACCCGTATCCGAGCCAGCCTAACTGCTATGCTGATACTAGTTCTTCTCTATTGTAGATCGAATTCGAGGCATCAAATCCTAACATCTAATTTTTTAAAGCGAGAAAATTCTATGATAAATATTAATTAGCATTTCATGCATAAAGAAATTGTACATAATCTTTCTATTTAGTGTATTAATGATGTAGAATGCATGCCATTCTCTTTTGATGCTTATGTAAATGTACACCAGTTCCGGTGATTCCCTCACTGTCGGCAGAATAACTTAGAAACAATGAGAGTACATCCCAAAGGGCTTCCTTTGTCAGCTTTCATTATCATGTCACATTGAAGAAAGAAAGATGAGGTGTTGTTGGTCGTGATGTCCCATGAAACCTTTCAATTTTAAACATGATAGATAAGAACCTATTAGGTAGAAAGTAATTTTTCTTTTGTGCTTGATAGAGAATTCATTTTGGTATGTTTGGTATGTCCTATTGGATTTTGTTTCTTATATTGCTGCTGTTTAACTTTTAGCTTTATGCATATTGGAGAGAACATCTGAACTGTCGTTGCAACTGTTTGCCTCTAGCTGAACTTAACTTGTTTTGGATGCACAGGTATAAATTTTTAAGTCAAATATGTTTCGGTACCAAGGCGATGAAGTTGATGAAATGGCAGAGGATTATGAAATGGGGGATGTAGAGGACGACATGGATGAAGATTTTCAAGAAAGAGGGTTGTGGGATTCTGATTCTGATGATGAAGAATATGGTCAACTTGTATGCATTTCCTTATGCTAACATGTTTTTCATTAAACTTCTGGAATTTCTTTCTTTTTTTATTGGTTTAGGTGACATGCTGCTATGCTTTCCATTGATACAGGATTTATAATTCTAGAATGACTTTTTCATTTCTTGTTTCTGTTATTTGTACATGTTGATGTATTATGCTCTCAATTCACCAAAAGAAAGATATCTTATTTTATCCAGCATAATAAGGTAACTGACACTTCATCAGCGCAAGCAAGGAAAGGAGTGGATATCCAAGGAATACCTTGGAATAGGTTAAGCATCACGAGGGAAAAGTACAGACAAACTAGATTAGAACAATACAAGAATTATGAAAACATTCTAAATTCTGGTGAAGCATCAGAAAAGGTACAATTGCCACACAAGTCTGGGTTAGTTACATCACTCTCTTGTTACATTCTTTTCAACATCCTTTGTGTACCTAGGTTTGCAAACCAACTGAGAAAGGAGGCATGTATTATGAGTTCCGACGTAATACAAGATCAGTGAAATCAACCATCCATCATTTTCAGGTAGGCAAATAAAGTCCCTAAATAGGTTCCTACCTTAAGTTTCATTCTTTAATGATCTACAATTTGTTTGTTCATTCCTTGTTGCAATCTGTTATTTTATGTATTGCCGGTGCTGTTTTGTATTGCTTGAAGATGATGTCTTCATATCTTTTAATCATGGTTTCTATCTTGCATGAAGGCTTGAATTATTAATGTCAACAATTTGTTGAGATACTGATAGTTTAGCTCAAGGTGGAATTTGGACAGCCATCTGATCCTTGGTTTAAGAAATGAAACTTACTAAAGTCCAAAGGTAGAAATGTAGGGTGAGATGAGTCTTAGTCAGGTCTAGGAGATGAAGTTTTCTGGTTATTAAAATTTATGCATAGAGAATATGATGGTGAAAGATGCTCGAAATGGAAATAGAGACTCTTAAGACTTTTGATGGACTCTTAGGATTTGTTTTTAAAACTTGTTGATTGTGAGAACCTTTTCGTTTTGGTTTGCTGTGAATGTCTTTTGGTTTTTCTTCAAGTTAATAATTTTTTTTGATCATGTTCAATTTTTTGCTGATCCTCTCATGACATAACTGATTAGGACTCTCAGTAGGTTTTGCTGATTATCAGACATTAATTTTTCATACATAAAACTTAAAAAGTTCATCTCAAAAGCACAGGGATCCTGATTCTCTAATTAGGTTGAAGGTTTCTTGGCCTTTTGAGCTTGTCAGCAGCAAACCTACTAGCCTTCAGCTAGTTCCTAGTGTTTCAATTAAATGGGAAAATCTGTCTTATTCAAGAGTGGATGCTTTGATATAGAGCATGCCCATATATTATACAGCATTATCCTTGTGGAGGCTTGCAGATGTGTTGATTCCCAACATCCCATGGTTGTGGAGCTTCACACCTTGTTGTTAGGCCATTTTCGTGTACCTCATAAAATTAGTTGTTTAAAAATAAATTGAGTTTTCCATGTGCAACATATAGTATGTTTATACTCAAACAACTAGGAGAATGGCTAATTAATTCTTTTAACTATTGAATTAAAATAAGAGGCCCGGGGCTGCCTGCCCCACAAAAATAAACTACCCCGGCAAAGCAAAAGAAAAGGAGGCTGGGGTCAAAAGAGAGCAGCTTATTATTGGAGTCAGAATGGAGGAAGGGCCAAGGTAGATGGGGAAGGAAGCAACGGAGGGGGTACATATGGTGATGGAGGCATGGGCACATGTATGGGGTTGGTGGTGAAATGGTAAGGGATGTGGGATGGAGGGGATAGGTGGGTTGATGGATGAGTTGGCTCGAAACTCATCTCCACATCTAAGATCTCATCAAGTGGCTATGAGGAGGGAGGGAGTGCAAGTTGGTGGTATACATGATTGAAGACCTGTGGCCAGAGGCTGTTGATAATTCTGTTTAGGACAGCTCTGAGGAGGGTATAGGGGGTGTGCATGCTTTGTGTGCAGAAGTCCAACATTTGTGGAAGTTATCCTGAGGATTTAGTCGGTTCTGATAGGCTTTTATCTGATAAAGAAGACATCCAAACAACCGAACGTTTGTTGTAACCATTATATGTTCTGCATGAGTCAAACAGGCCCTTATTTTGCACTCACTTAAGTGTAGATGTCTCGATGATTTGGCTTCTCAGCCTGTTTGTCTGTTGTTAACGTGAAATAAGGGAGATTATATCTCCCTCCTAGTCATAATACCTTCCACTGCACAAGTAAATATAAACATTTTCCTCATCCAGATTTAGATCTCAGGTTTCTTACTGGTCAAAGTTTGGACCCAAGTGCTTATATTGATCATTTTTATCTTTACAGCAGATGGACTGAACTGCTGCAGGCATTTAACATTGTGCATATAATATTATTTGCATTCCACATGTATTAATATTTGGCAATTGAGAACAATATAAGGAACTTGAGTAAATTTCTGCACACATGAACCTCGGTAGCTAGACTTCCAATTAGGATGGCATATGTGCTTCAGAAACTTGTCCCTAGACCCGTTTCCTGAGCTTTTCCTTATTCGGATTTTCATTTCAGACCTGCTTTCCCATACCTGCACCTGCTTGTGCTTCCAACAACTAAGACCTGAATCCTGTAGAGCTCACTTGAGTATTTTCAGTATGCTCTGTCTGATCATCAGTATTTTGGAAACATTTTGAGGAAAAAGAGGGTAAGCATATTTTTCATATTTGTATTTCATTTTTTTGTAATTGAAAACGTTTAAAAGGAATTGCTCAACTACATTTTTGTACATAACCCAACACATGTTGACATAAGCAATTGCACTGTGTGTTGTATCACCACTTCTAGTTGGGGGACATCTTGAGAAAAGAAGAAAACATGTTTGCAGCTTTATGTTTGAAATCAAAATTTTATTTTGGTACCTTTATTGGTGGGAATCTGCAGACATAGTGAACGCCCAATCATGTTAAAGGGTCAGGTGGCCCTTATACACATTCTTAACATTTTCCAAAAAATGTTTGGGGTAATTGAACATTTGAAGTCACTTGAAAATGGCTTATGTGTCTTGATCCTAGCCTCAATTTCACTCAAATGAGATGTGAACAAGCCATTATTGATCTTGGCTTTTCATCCTGGAATAAATTTCAAGCCAAGCTTAAGCTAACCTCCATTTGATCAGGCATCGCTTGATAAAGCTATAGAATTTAAAATTGAGTGTTATTTTCCAGTATATATGTAACAATATGTATATTATATATAGCAATTGTAATGTATATTCTTAGTCAGCAACTGAAATCAATGCTGAAATTAGTATCCTGTCTTATTTAAACAATTTGATGGCTTCATTATATTATTAATTTTATGCATGGCCTGATGGGTTCAATTGGTATAGGCTTTGGTAGCTCTCTGGTTTAGTGGATCATGTATTTTGTTTGTCTGAAAAAGACTTTGAATTTGAAGTTCAAACAGAGCTTGATTTGAGCCAGTTCAAACTTGATCTGACTCTGATTTGATTCAAGGCTATTAAACCATTCAAAATAGGCTTATTTTTGGTTTGCCTCAACATCAAGCTTTACCAAATTGGAAGCAAGCATGTTTGGTCCTGAGTTTCATGCTTGAAACAAATTTCAAGCCAAGTTTGATCAGAACCGGAATTGTTCTAGCTCATCTTGACTACAACCATAATCGAGGATGAGTACATCAAATACCTCTTGTCTACCTTCTGTTAGCGACTGTTCTTTGATTTCTGGACCTTAACCATGTCAAGTTCTATCTAGGCATTATATAAATATAAGTGCCATATGATTGTCCTCTATTTGTTTCTAGGTAGCTAAAATATAGGGCAAAGGAATTTTCAGTGGACTTATTACGTTGGTATGAATGCATTTTATTTGATATTGAGTTTCTTTGAAAAAAGTGTGGTATTAATCTTCTTCTTTTTTTTCTTCTTTTTTTTTTTTTAAACTTTCACAGCTGAGAAATCTGGTCTGGGCTACATCAAAGCATGATGTCTATCTAATGTCACAGTACTCTGTGCTCCATTGGTCAGCATTAACTTGTGAGAAGTTTGAGGTTATGAATGTTTCAGGACATGTGGCACCATGTGAGGTGCATATTCTTCCTTCGTGATTTGCATAAAGTTCCTTGTGACCTTCTTCTCCTTTTATTTAAAATAGTGTTTTGTGTAATAATCATTTTATTAGGTCGATGGTTGTAACTTTAGGCATGCATGATTTTGTTACAGGAACACCCTGGAAGTTTATTAGAAGGATTTTCTTGGACTCAAGTTAGTACATTGGCAGTGAAGGATAAGTTACTTGTAGCGGGTGGATTTCAAGGAGAACTTATTTGTAAAGTAATTCTCTTTACTTTGTCTGCCATTGTCTTTTACAATAACTCGTAGAAACACAGGAGAGATGTATAACAACCATGGCTATTTTCATTTTTTTATCTATTTTTTTCATTGATTTTTCAAGGTGGTTATTGTTTTTAGTAAAGGACACTGTTATTTCCAGAAATATGTTCATGAGAAACTTGCCAATGATAAAAATAATTTATCATTGGTTTACCTTTTTCATCAATTATTTTCATAAGCATATCTATGAGAAATTTGCCATGTTCTCATAGGTTTAGCAAAGCAGGTTATGAGATGTGTGGTTGTATTCTTGGGCATATAGTTGTCAGCTTGATGGTGATAATGTATGATGCAACGAAAAAGAAGCCAAAAAGAATGACAAAATGTAGTATGATGGAAAGCTATCTTGAGGAGAAAGTATTTGGGCATGGTGGTTAGGGAGTGCAGTGAGGTTTGTGGACCATGGATCCAGGCTTTCAGGGTCCATGCTCCTCTGAGAAGACTTGATAAGTAGAGAGGTGCCTGTGCGGTAGAAAGGTGCTTGAACTTCTGTTTTGAAGGATTCCAAAAGAGAAAGAAAAGGTCATAAACTATTGTGGATGAAAGCTATGAGAAAGGTTTTGGAAGAGTTTGTAGTGTTTCTAGAGTTAGCCTAATAAAAATACTTGGTAAGGATTCATAAAGTTAACTCCAAATAGTTGAGATCATACAATGATAATTGAAGTTATGGTTTTGGATTTGTCAAGAGCCATGGTGGTAGACTGCTTGATCACCCCAAAAGTGGGCAGTTACAAAGCTTACGATAGAGTAAGCCAAGAATCACCATTATTCTTGTTGTACTTATTTGGATTATCAGGTTTTCTGTATTATGATGGCTTATTCTTTGCATCAAAATGGGTCTTCCTTGGGCTCTCCACATTAAAAGTGCTGAGGTAAGGAGATTCTGTGTTTATCTGCATTTGCTGCTTTCAAGTGTTTGTTTAGCATTATTAAATACATAAACAAAAGAAAAGAGAATCCATGGAGTTCATATTGGGGAAAACTACCTCCGTCCTTTTCTCTTGCAATATGATTTTGATCAATAAAGATAATGTGCAGAATTGATTAATTTCAAGAATCTTTTGTGATGCTACCGAAAATTTTGGAGAATGTTGAAAGGGAACTTGAAGGGTAGGAGATGCAAGCATTGACTAGGAGTTCAGACTATTTAAAGCAGTTATTAGGTGATACATGCATTTTATTTATGCGCTCTTATGTGACTTATAGTTCATAGCTACATTGAGATTTGGTAAATTCTTGTGGATTAAAGGATGGAATGACAGCACTATACATGGTACGTTGGGAGCAGCTTGACAAACCTGAGAATCAGTCGGCTTATTTACTCAGCAAATACTTCAAGCACATAAAAATGGATGAATATCTGGGCTGACAGATTGATGAATAAGATCTAGAATTTACGGGAACAGAACAATCGATAAGGCAAGAAATATGACTTAAAAGAGGCCATTGCCTCTTGCTGTATGTGAGCAATATAGATTTTCTCACGCGTTGTGCTACTATTCACCTTTCTGAAAGGATGAAAGTTACATTTGTTTGCTGTAAACTAAAACATTCTTTTCTTTTTTTTTTTTTTGGCATCTATCATTTCCTATATATGTTTAATGTTTGGGGAATTAATTTTTACTTTCAATCTTATCTTTTAGTTATGGGTAATTATCATCTATTGCAAAGGTGCCGCACAACTCATGGGCCAATCAATTAAAAGTTTTAGATAATAATGAAATATCATTGTTTTATGCACGTACAATTTGGGCAAGGATTTTATACCATTACCTTTTGTGGCTCCTTGCCAAAAAGTCTTAATTCTTTAATCTCTGGTATTGCCTGTCATTTAAGAAGCTATAGATTTATTCCCAATGGTAATATGTGTGTGTGTGTGTTTGTGATGAAACAAGTCTTTTTGAGGATTTAATTAGTCATCTCAATCAGGTGAAACATTTGTATTTTAGACATGAAACTCGTGGTGTTAGTAGTTATGGATGCCTTAAATGCTATTTCAGTGGAATGCATTTCACTAACCTGACTGTACAGTTATTGTGACATTGAAAATATATATATTCCAGCATTTTCAAAGGTACAGATTATCTGATTTATTCCAATATTTTAGAAGGTACATATTATCTCATTTTCTTCTTACTTTGATGGGAAATGTAGCATTTAGATCGAGAAGGAATAAGCTATTGTTGCCGGACAACTTATGATGACAATGCAATCACTAATGCTGTGGATATTTACGACAGTCCCAGGTACTTGATTTTGCCTGGCATTTTCTTTTCTTTTGATTTTTTCAGTCGCTGGTGTGATTCAAAAATGAAATTTATTCGGTGGTGCTGTTCACTTCAGGGCTTCAAATAATGATTGCGGAGTTTGTGACTTCGACATGGAGAAGTTTCAGCTTTGCAGGCATTTCCGATTCCAATAGCCGGTCAATGTAAGTCATCAGTATTTGATTACGTATACTGTATTGTTGGTTAGATGTTATTTCTTTCTCTAGTGGGATGTGAATGTAAGGCATCTGTAATTGATTCATTGCAAATATTTGTTGTAAAAAATTAAGTTTATCTAGCTTTCTTGGGGATGGTAGAGTCAGATTATAAAACTCTGAAGGTAACCGATAAGAAGTGAATAGACTGTTCTTGCTATGCTGCTGCTACGGCTACAATGTTAATGAGATTAGTCAGGTCTACTTGTCTATGGGAACTTGGCGTTTGTTATAATTTAATAAAAATATTTATATCAGGCACTATATTTTTTAAATTATTGTACCTTTACCTGTTATTCTTTTTGCAGCATACATCACTTTGTCCTGATGGAAAACTTCTTGTTATTGTGGCAGACAACCCTGAGGGACTACTGGTTGATGCTTATACGGGAAAGGTAACGTACTTGGTTGTTCTGGTCAAGTGATGAACCATTATGGAGTAACCTGTAACCCTCCTCCATCATTTCCAATTTGAAAAGTTAAGAAACAAAAATAAGTTTGTGGAGTTTGGTTTTTGCAGACCATCCATGAACTGCGTGGCCACCTAGACTATTCATTCGCACATCGGCATGGAATCCTGATGGTTATACATTTGCCACCGGTAAGCAGGATAAGACCTCTGCCGGGTTTGGGATGTAAGGAACCTCTCCAAATCCATAGGTGTACTGAGAGGGAACCTCGGAGCCATAAGATCAGTCCGTTTCATATCAGATGGTCGGTTCATGGCGATGGCAGAGCTAGCGGACTTTGTTCATATATTCGATGTTGGAAGTGGGTACAAGAGGCAACAGGAGCTGGATTTCTTTGGTGAAATCTCAGGCATGTCGTTCAGTCCTGACACCGAGGCACTTTTTGTTGGTGTATGGGATCGCAACTATGGCAGTCTCCTTCGGTACAGCCGCCTCCGGAGCTACTCATACCTTGACTCACTACCATGAATTAGAACTTGTTTCCATGTTGTACCACTTGAATCCGTTGGTCGGTGCTCGGTGCAGGATGTTGTACATGGGCATGGACAGGGGGACGTTGGTTATGGTTAAAAGGGAACCTGGAAATCTCTCATGTTTAATCTTAATGAAAACTTTGCATTTTTTTTTTTTTTTAATATAAAAAAAAGAAATCTCCTTTGAAGTGTACAAAGAAGAAAAAAGTGTACAGTTGCTCAGAGACTACACTTGTGAAGAAAATTGAGAGTTAGGTCAATGTGCCAGACTCTCAGCTGTCTTTCAGAAGATTTTAGAGTGATTGTGATGTATAATCTTCATTCAATGTTTATTATTTTAGACTTTGGTGAAATTTCACGCTTGCTTGTTTTGAATCATGCATTGCAAAACGATGTGATATTTCCGGTAGTCGGTTCGTTTTAGTGAGATCAAACGTGTTATGTTTAGATTGTCACGACCTGCTGTTATGATCTGGATCTAGGTCGTAACTCTGCTTAAGAGCATTTGAGAATTTATTTTTGGGCTTTTGGGATCAAAATTTCTTTTGCGAAGCAAGATTCTCGAATATTTGTGATTCTTGTTAATGCAAAATTTTATAAAGACGATACGCATCTCCACACTTCTATGCTGATGATGTTATGAATTAAAGCTGTCGTTTTGCCACAATTATCCTAGATTTTTCATGGTGACTACTAATATTTGTTATCATGGTTTATAAAATTGACTCGAAGCTTCTGGTTTGGGGCATATGGAATTAAGTCGGTGTGGAACCGGTTTGGTTTGTTGCTTGGGTTTAGGACTCGGTTCTAGCATCCAGTGTTGCTCGAACGTGAGTAAAAAGGGAGGAGAAAATATCATATGGAAGATGTTTTATTTTCTCTTTTTAACCGAGGATGTGAAGAGGAGAGTGAAAGTTAAGAAAAATGAGAAGAGTCAGGATTTCTTATGGTTTTGAGCCTCAATCCAAGAAAAGATAAAAGTATAATCTTTCTCCTTATTTTCATTCTTCTTTTCTCCTTTTTATGCTTAAAATAGATCGAAATTCGAAAATGATAAAATTAAAAAAAACCATACAAAAATTTTATATTTTGATATGATTTTATAATATATTATATTTTAATATGATTTTATAATATATTGTATTTTAACTTCAACTATAAATAAGATCTCGATATTTTTGAGCTACAAAAACACTTCATAAGGGACTATGTGTACTTTTGCATACCGAGTGGGCACATATGGTATGGAATCATGCTGCATTAATAGGTACCTGGTTGATATAATATCTAGTTCTAAGATTGTGAAGCTTAGATATTATAACAATTAGTTTACTCTTGTTTTGAAAAATAATAAAAAAAATAAAATAAAATAAAATAAAAAGACCTGCTAGGCAACAACTGGCACTTTCATTGAAGTGATAGATAACAATGTTGAAGGAAATCAAAGCTTAAGTATCAAAGCATGGTTATCTAAACTTATTTGAAAGATCAAAGCTCACTCAATACATACCAGGTATCTATTGCGTTTCATGCTCGAAAGTACATTGCAAGGAGCTTTTCATTCTAGATGTTGATCAAATGCTATCATAATCAAAAGCTATGAAATAAGTTGGATTTTATAAATCGAATACTGATCCACTCATCAAGCAGCTAATTCATGGTTAGAATGATCAATTCGCATCATGAGCCACAACAGTTTCCAACAATTTGAAAATTAATCCCATAATTCCCCTCCCAAAACTAATCCTATAACCATGCCCAATAACGAAAAACCTTATTAAAAAAAGGATGATCCGATTTGAATAGGGATTTTGAACCCGACGTGAATCGAACACGCAACCTTCTGATCTGGAGTCAGACGCGCTACCATTGCGCCACGGATCCCGTTGGTTTCAATTGGAAAAGGATTATATATAATCTTAAAAAAGATATGTCAGTTCTCTACCCTAGTGTGACATCGGGTGGGTATCAATACTGGGTGTCTTGACCTTATATTTTCCTTAGATTCTATGGTCACCAAACATCTTATCCGTCTACGCCCCAATCGTCTGCACCCAACTCATCTCCCCAAATCCTCCTCTCCTCTCCCCTCCCATCCATCCTCCTCCCCACAAAATCTCCCTCTACCCCCACCACTAGTAATAATCCTCGGATCTTTCATAGCGTTCACAACCCCTCCATCCCAATCTTCACCCTCTCTCACAACCCAGACGACAGTCTCAAGTCTCTTCAGCCATGGCCTCCACTCTTTTCTCCACACCCACCTTCAACGGCCTCCGCCCTCTCAAGCCCACCGACTCACGCTCCCTCTCTTTCCCCAGAAGAGCCAGCCTTGCTCTCTCCGCCCGGCCGCCGGTCCGGTCCAGCCCCAGACCTGGTCTAGCAGTGAAGGCCGAGCTGAACCCATCCCTGGTGATCAGTCTCAGCACCGGTCTGTCCCTCTTCTTGGGCCGGTTCGTGTTCTTTAACTTCCAGAGGGAGAACGTGGCCTAGCAAAGGTTCCCGGAGCAGAACGGGATGACCCACTACGAGGCCGGGGACACCCGGGCCAAGGAGTTCGAGCTCTTCTCAAGTCCAACGACCCGGTCGGGTTCAACGTAGTCGACGTCCTTGCATGGGGTTCCATTGGACACATCGTGGCTTACTACATCCTCGCCACCTCCAGTAACGGCTACGATCCCAAGTTCTTCTGAGTTGGAATTTGCTGGAGGGTTGTACACGGTTTTAATGATGGGATGTATCGGTTCGGATTGGGACTCGTGGGGATGTGATGGTGGGTGGGGGATAAATTGTATATTATTTGCATGATGAAGGTGGCTTCGGATCAATCAATTATGCTTAATTTGCTCTCAAATTAACTTAAATTTGGTTGTGTCATTAATTTTTCTTTTCTTTTTTTTGTTTCCTTACGTAATCTTCATTTTTAGCTCGCCATTATTTATTTATTTATTTATTTATTTGTCTTTTTAGCCATTAGCCATGTTAGCAAATAAGGAGCAATGATTTTAATATACTACACACACATACATAATTAAATTATAATGTTTATAGCTACACCTAGTCATGCATAAAAATCAACCCATATCACAAGCTATATATCTTAGTGATAGATTATTATATAGTAAATTGGAGATTTAGCGAAGGAACAAGGATAATTTGAGGGAAACAGGTGGATTATACAACAAATGTGAGTGACAAGGCAATTTTGGTAGTGGCGAGGAAACATCCTTGGGCAATAAAGGCCTTTCCTACATGATCCCGTTCAACTAATGATAGCATTTCATATTTCTCAGACAAAGCTTTGTCTCCAGTACCTTGATTCTGGTTTCATTGTTCAACACAAGTGAAAGACTTTATAAATCTTCGACTAATTGTTCTGGAAGCTCTATCCTGATTCTTTTTCCCCAAAACTCTCTTGCTTTATTACGGCTACAAGTTGACGAAGCTTGATCAACTACAGCAGACCTACATATGTTCGTGTAAAATAAAAAAAATACATACTCCCCACAACCCAATTCTCTTGACATCATTTACCAAAGTAATGGGCCTGAACTCCTATTAAAAAAAAAAAAAAAAAATTCCTTCATTCGAATAACAGACAGACTGCAATAGTGAAGCTTAGCTTCCAAAAACACTAAGTCTTCCAACTTCAAGAGAAGAGGCATGCTAGAACCATTCCAGCTATGAAGATAATTAGAGAAGTGAGGCTCCGATTTATGTCACCAGCATTTGCGTTGTCATCCTGTGCTTTGGAAGGGGTAGGAGGGCATGGAAGCCCTTGTTGGTCGCCATGGCATTCACTGGCAAAAAGACCTGGTGGGTAGTGGCCCTGTTGATTAATATAAGTGAACATTGTTGATGCACAATTATTGGTGTCATCATTCAATTCATCAGCAAATGGGCATGCGAATTCCGTGAGAGCGGCACAGCAGAGGTTAGCCGGAAACAGGGGGCCCTTGCACTTGCTCTTGAGGGTTGTGTAATTCTGGAACTCGAAGTCCACAGGGCAACCTGACAGGGATACCAAAAGACATTAGATTTAGTATTAGTTGTAAAGCTGAATGGTCCAAATGCTAAAATTTTTCCAAGTAGCATCGGATTGGGTTATACATGAGTATACTATCTAACCAAATATTAATCGATCGGATTTTAGGCATATAATTCTTTTATATTTGATAAATGAAAGCAAGCCGAATATCCTTCGACCGATCGGAATTAAGTCGGTGTGATTCCCATCAAGTGAGTGTTAAATTTTGCTCAATTTTGATTAAGTCGGCATAGTATTCTGTTTTGCCGTAGCTAAATTA
>QRFJ01000922.1:203731-264007 GCA_006176705.1 Cocos nucifera | reverse complement strand
CAGAAGTATCAATGTCTTTACAGTGCATAATATTTTTTTGCAGGAATATATTGTTACTATCAGGGCAAAAATAATAGATATCAATAATTCTTTTTGGCTGGTGTTACGTTTCATATAACTTTATAGCAAGAAAGTAGTTGCTGCTGATGGTGTCTACATATATACTACTTGCAACAAGGAATATAAGTTTTGTTTGGTCAAGTAAGACGATGTTTATTCTTTTTTATTTTAGTGTTTGTGTATTTAGCACTTTTGTTGTTTTTTATTTTGGAAACATTTTGTGTGTTGTTTATGATAACTGAAGTCTCTTATAGATATAAGATTCATCTCAAAGCGAAGGATAAAATTATAGCATCCATTTTTATTTTGTTTAATATTGATGCTGAAAAGTTGATTGATACATCAGTTCATAAGTTGCTTAATAGATAAACACCAAACAATAGTGATATTCCTGTACATAGCTTCTATGGAAAGGATTTTGTTTTCAAGTTAAAACTCAACAACTATAATTTTTAAAGAGGGCCTGAAAAATTTTTGTATTTCAAAGATGTTTATGCCCAATAAGAAACTTGAATTACAATATAGATCCCAAAATAAGGAAAAGGTATAGTGGGATTTGGTTTATCGTGATTTGTTTAAATTTAGCAAATTTCCATATCTAAAAAAAATTCAAAAACAAATTCACCATTATTGACGGCCCATTATATTCTTAATCATAATTATTGATAGCCCATAATATTCTTTCCTTGAATATTTTTTTGCTTTTTATTTGGATAAATGAGATTAAGTTTGAATTAATTTTTTTTCCAAAATTTTAGCTATCTTTCACTTTGTCAATGATAAATAGCTAATTTTTGCATTTTAAATTTCATTCTATTAAATGAAGAAAGTATTTTTAGCATATTGAATACACTAATTACCAAATGAATCTTAAACAAACTAATGAGACTAAAAAATGCATATTAACCATATTTAATGAATCGCTCCTACATTTACAAAGAATTAAAGAATTTTAATATCCACTATACAAAAAACTGAAAACCTATAAATATTATGAATCGAATCCAAGATGAAAACATATATTAACTTTTGCTTCTTTGTTTTCCAAAATTATTAAAAAAAAATGCAACTATTAAACAAATACATAAAAATATAAATGCATATTATATAGATATTATTTCTTCATTAAATAATTAAAAAGGACCCAACAATTTTACTAGTCATCGAATAGAAGATATGCAAGAATTTTAAGAGTCATTAGATATACCAATATAAATATCATTATCATTTCAAAATTCACAACTCTCTATACACAAAATGGGTACAAAGAAATGGACTCCCTAAAAAAATATACTAACATATCTTCTGCATGAAATTATCTCACTCATCATGCACATGGTCCTAGAAGACAACGAAAACAACTTCCCAACTTGATATGTTTAAATCATCTTCCATGACTTTCAATTCCCAATTTTACAAATCATATTAATTAATCTCGCAAAACAATTTCTCTTTTTCATCACAGCTATAAAGAATTCTTCAGATTTGCTTATTCTCCAGAAATATTGAGAAGACTTAGACTGGCCAATCTTCAAACAAAGCTTCTACACATTGATGATTTAAGAATTATTTTTCTTACAAAATTATTCCAAGCAGAAAATTTCAGAGCTTCAATGCTTCTTAGAACTCATCTTTTCTTCAACAAAGATACGAGAGAAGATGGACTATCACATCTTCAAATTGCATTTGGCACAAATTACCCATAGGCTATCTACAATTATGGTATTGCTCTGCTATCTTAAACCTATACAAAAGAGTCCACTTCTTCCATTCTTTGCTACCACCAAATGAAGATAGAAAAATTCTGAGACAAAATAAAACCAATTTAAAAGAGATGTTAGCACCAAATAGGCATTCGAAAATATGCCGCACAAAGCTTTGCAAACCTAAAACAGAAGGCCATTGGTATCCAAAGAACAAAAATATGATTCGTGGTGATAGGGAATTACAAATCAAATATCTATTTTGTGCAATTGATATTGAGACAATGAAACTAAAACATCTATTAAATTAGAAATAGTTTGTTATATCACAATATAATATATGTCATCTTCTAATTTGTTTTCACATTTTAAAAATAATGTTCCCCATATTTATGTGTGTTAGGGATAAATCCCGCTCCTGCCGAAGCCCGGTCCGACGCTCAGCATAATGCAAACAGTAGCCGCAGAAGAGCTTCAGCGCACTGGTCTAGCCGAACTCCTTCAGCCGACCGAATTGCCAAGCGGCCGAACTCTCCAGCGTCTAGGTTTCGGACCGAACTCCTTCAATCGGCCGAATTGCCAAGCGACCGAACTCCCAGCGTCCAGGCTTCGGGCTGAACTCCCACCGTCAGCCGAACTTCCTGGCGGCCAAGCTCCTTGGACTCCAAGCGGCAGGACTTCTTCGGGAGACGGACTCCTCCCAGACGCCCGTTCGGCCATCCGAGCTCCTGCGAACCTCTCTGCGGCCAAGCTCCTCCCAGTTTTTCCTTCGGCCGAACTTTCCTACAAGTCCGAACTCCTCTAGACGAACTGTCGTCTGCAACAAGATCGGACGACGCCTTACTCTCCGTACCGGACTCCATGCGGCCCGCGACTTGCCAGTATGGCTCCCACGATCCATCGGACGACGCCATCCTCTCCGTACCGAACTCCATGCTGGCCCAACGACTCTCTGCCAGACGGCATGGCCGTCACCATCAACTAAGCTCCTGCTATAAAAAGGATCCTTCCCAGATACGCTAATCTCTCTCTCTGATCTCTAAGCTCTCCTCCTCATCTCTAAGCTCCGGAACTCATTCCGAGCACTCCATTACTGTTGGCCGAAAACTGACTTGACCGTCGGAGGGTCCTGCCGGAGCCACCCCCCACCGGATTCCGGACGGGACTTTCGTTTTGCAGGTCCCCGGACGGCGACCTCAGCGGCCTCGACTCCGGCGACCTCCGGCGACGATGGATTTCTGCACCAACAGATTGGCGCTAGAAGGAAGGGCCCGAACCTTCCGAGGTTCCCTTTGTTCTTAAAGGAGTGCTCGGCGACGATTTCCTTCTTTCCTGCTCCGGATCTCTCTCTCCCCCTTCAAATTCCTTTCTCGAAAGAAAATGCCCCCCAGGAGAGCCTCGACCCGGCGATCGGCGGCCTCCGCGGCCCGATCCCGTTCGGGATCCGTCTGCTCCCGCTCCGGCCCCGGATGACCCGAGCTCACTCCTGTAGCCGCGTAGTGGATGCGGAGCAGTTCAAGCCTGCTCGCCCAGCAGGTCCGTGATCTTACGGAGGCAGTGCAGGCGATGCAGGCCACGCATCCATGGGCCCCGGTATCAGCTCGACCGGCGCGGGATTCCCCAGAGTCCCGGGGTCCGGTCCAGGGGCGACCGGCATGGACTACCCGACCTTCGGTCCTCCGGAAGGGGAAAGCAACCGGGGGAGAGCCCCTGCTCGGACCGCGGCTCGACCCAGGGAGAAGCTTCGCGCCCATTCTGCGAAAAGACTTTGGAGATCAAGGATCGCGAAGGATCTCCTGGATCAAAGGCTCTTAGAAATGAGCCGACGCATAGAAGAACTTCGTCATACTCCCTCCTCCCGTGGTAATGATATTTGCACTGACCCTCCTTTCTCACAGAAAATTATGCAGGAAGCAGGTTCCGCCGAACTTCAAGCTCCCGCACTTCGAGAGCTACGATGGAACCACCGATCCGGTCGACCATTTGGAAGCCTTCAGGACGACGATGTTGCTCCATGGTGCGCCAGACGCCATCTTGTGCCGGGCTTTCCCCTCTACCCTTAAAGGGAGCAGCCAGGAATTGGTACTCGGCGCTTAAGCCGAGCACCATCCAATCGTTTGACCAAATGAGTCAAGCAGTTCGCGGCCCACTTCGTCAGTAGCAGGCGGCCGCGCCGAGGCTCGGATTCCTTGATGGCCATCAGGCAGAAGGAGGGGAGAACCCATCCGGGCTTATGTCACCCGGTTTAACGCAGCGCACTGGAAGTCCGGAAACCTTGGACCAATCAGTCGCAATGGCCGCCCTCAAGGGCGGCCTTCAGAAGAACGACCTGCTGTTCTCCCTGGAAAAGAAATATCCCAGGGATTTCGCTGACATGCTAGCTCGGGCCGAAAGTTACGCCCGGGCAGAGGAGGCTTTCGAAGCCAAGGATGATGAAGCTCGCGACAAGCGACGAATCAGCAGGCCAGGGAAGGCCCACCGAAGAAAGGAAGCGGACTGAGGCACGACCGCGCTCCCGAACTCCCCCCAGTCGCGGGCGAGCCCGAACTCCCCCTCGGGCTCGGAGGCAGGGAACCCCGACGGAAGGGATGCGCCGAGGTTCCCCTCTGCGCCGAAGTTCCCCTCCATGCCGAAGTCCTCCCCGACGACGATTTCACAGCTACGCCCCCCTCAACGCCCCGAAGGCCCAAGTGCTGATGGAGATCAAGGAACGACTTCCGAGGCCGGAGAGAATGCGTTCCCATCCCAGCAAACGCAATCCCAACAAGTTCTGCCTCTACCATCGCGACCACGGTCACGACACTGAGGAGTGCATCCAGCTCCAGGACGAGATCGAGGAGCTCGTCAGGCGAGGCAGACTTGGCCGATTCCTGCGAAGACGACCTGAAGAGCGAGAAGATCGGCTGAGGGCGTTGCCGCCGGGTGGGGGAGACCAACAAGAGGATCGGCCGCCTCTTCGGCGTCATCAACACACTATCTCGGGGGGCTTCAGCAAGAAGAGGCCGACGGATCCGAGGGACCGGCAAAGAGGCGGAGGACTGTGGAGCCCTGTGACATTCACCGAGGCGGACGGCCAGGGGATCCAGTTTCCGCATAACGACGCATGGTTGTAATTCTCTTTGAACATCGCTGACTATGATGTGCGTCGTATTTTGGTGGATAATGGAAGTTCGGCAGACATATTGTTTCTACGATGCCTTCTCAAAAATGTCCCTGCCTGATGACCCGCTTAGGGACCTGTGAATTCCCCCTGGTAGGATTTGCTGGCGGCGCCGTTCCGGTCGAAGGTGTAATAACTTTGGCTGTGACGGCGGGCCGACACCCAAAATTGGCCAAGGCGCAGGTCGACTTCTTAGTCGTGAGGAACCCCGTCCGCCTATAATGCAATCCTCGGGCGACCCGGCCTAAATGCGCTCCGGGCGGTGGTGTCAACCTACTACTTGAAGATGAAATTTTCGACGAGTCACGGGGTCGGCGAGGTCAGAGGAGACCAAGCTCTGGCGAAGTATTGCTACTCGGCCACCCTGCACAGGGGGAACCAGCCCGACCCTTACCTTGTTGACGGAGCTGGACGTCCGCGACGACCTCACCGAGGAGCGGGGCGAGCCTGCGGAAGACCTCGTCTCCGTGCCCTTGCATGACGGAAGCCCGGGGCACGTGGTGCAGATCGGCTCCAACTTGGCGGCCGAGGTTAGGGAGCAGCTCGTCGCTTTCCTCAGAAGAAATGCGGACGTCTTCGCATGGACCCCAGCGGATGTACCGAGGATCGACGCCGAGGTCATGGAACATCGGCTGGCCGTCGATCCGAAGGCACCGGCCCATCAAGAGAAAAGCTGCGCCACCACGCCCTCGGAGAGGACAGAAGGCGATCGCCGAAGAAGTGGACAAGCTCCTCAAAGCCGGACTCATCCGGGAGGTCAACTATCCGACCTGGGTCTCGAACGTGGTTCTCGTCAAGAAGACGAACAACAAGTGGAGGATGTGCGTCGACTTCAAGAAGCTGAACAAGGCCTGTCCGAAGGACAGCTACCCCCTGCCCAGGATCGACCAACTGGTGGATGCAACCTCGGGCCACGAGCTCCTCACCTTCATGGACGCCTTTTCTGGTTACAACCAGATACGCATGGCGCCCGAGGATGAAGAAAAGACCACCTTCATTACTGAACCGAGGTCTCTATTGTTACAGGGTCATGCCTTTCGGACTCAAGAATGCAGGAGCGATGTACCAGCGCTTGGTCAACAAGGCATTTAGAGTGAGAGACTTAATGCTTCGACGAGCGACCGTCTCTCAATCTCAGAGCTAAGGGAAACTCGTCCCAAATTGGGAAGGTCCGTATGAAGTGATAGAGATCATCCGACCCGGAACCTATCGCCTGAAGGGGCTCGGAGGAACAGTGCTTCCTCGACCTTGGAACTCAGAAAATCTGAGAATGTATCACCAGTAGGCTTTCCTTAATAAAACTCCTTCGCTCGACGTTATTGTTTCAGTATCGCATGACGACAGAGAAGAAGCAAGCCCGCCATGAGGGCGCGAGGAATCGGCCTTAAGGAAGAGCCCATTCGCCCCTAGGAGAGAAACGGAGAGCAGAAGTTCTTCCGCCGAAGCGGAATGAAGTTCGGCACGAGGGCGGAGGAAAGTTCTCCCACGGATTGAAGTTCGATGGAAGGCCGAACTCCTCAGCTCAACATCCAAATGAAGTTCGGCACGAGGGCGGAGGAAAGTTCTCCCACGGAATGAAGTTCGGTGGAAGGCCGAACTCCTCAGCTCAACATCCAAATGAAGTTCGGCGCAAGCAGTGGCGGAACGAAGTTCTCCCACAGATGAAGTTCGACATCAGGAGGCCGAACTCCGCAGCAGATCACCCAAGTGAAGTTCGGCCACGCTCGAGACCGCCCCAGGGCGATCGAGGCCAAACTCCCCCTCAAGTACGTCGCTACAACGAATTCACGGGAGGTGCAATAAAGTTCGGGCAAGCAAAACCGACCCCCTCTCTGCGAGCAGGGAAGTCCGGACAAAGAAGCATGAAGTTCTCCCACGAAAAGTTTGGCGGAAAAGTGGAATGAAGCTCCACGCAAATGAAGCCCGAACTTCTCGAGCCCACCACAAAGAAGGCCCCGTTCACAAAGGACAGGATGGGGGGAGAAGCATGGACGATGGTCCGAATGTGCCCCCACAGTCAGTTAGGAACAGGAGGAGAACCTCGTCCTAGCGTAAGCAAAGTCAAAGGCCCCGTTCACAAAGGACGGGATGGGGGAGAAGCACGGACGACGGTCCGAATGTGCCCCCACAGCCGGTTAGGAACAGGAGGAGAACCTCGTCCTAAGTGTGAGCAAAGTCGAAGGCCCCGTTCACAAAGGACGGGATGGGGGGAGAGGCGAGGACGACGGTCCCCATGTGCCCCCACAATCCGTTAGGAACAGAAGGAGAACCTCGTCATAATGCGAGCAAGGTCAAAGGCCTCATTTACCTAAAATGGGATGGGGGGAGAGGCGAGGACGACGGTCCCCATGTGCCCCCACAGCCCATTAGGAACAGGAGGAGAACCTCGTCCTAACGCGAGCAAAGTCAAAGGCCTCGTTTACCTAAAATGAGATGGGGGGAGAGGCGAGGACGACGGTCCCCATGTGCCCCCACAGCCCATTAGGAACAGGAGGAGAACCTCGTCCTAATGCGAGCAAGGTCGAAGGCCTCGTTCACCTAGAACGAGATGGAGGGAGAGGCGAGGACGACGGTCCCCATGTGCCCCCACGGCCCATTGGGAACGGGAGGGGAACCTCGTCCTGACGTGAGCAAGATCCGAGACCGAGCCTCAAAGTCTACGGCAAGCCTCGGCTGCGGAAGATGAGGCCGCCCCCGAGCGCCCACATCAACCTCGACCGTAGGAAATGAGTTCCGCTTCAACTCCGAACATTGGCTGGAGATGAGACCTCCCCCGAGCTTCAGCTACAACAAGCGCGGGGCCCGGAAGAGGACTTCGGCAGTCGCCTATTTTGGTACTCCCTTCCTTCGAATTTCAAACTCGGAAGTGGGGGGACTACTGTTGGGGATAAATCCCGCTCCTGCCGAAGCCCGGCCCGACGCTCAGCATAATGCAAACTAGTAGCCGCAGAAGAGCTTCAGCGCACTGGTCTAGCCGAACTCCTTCAGCCGGTTGAACTGCCAAGCGGCCGAACTCCCCAGCGTCTAGGTTTCGGGCCGAACTCCTTCAGCCGGCCGAATTGCCAAGCGGTCGAACTCCCAGCGTCCAGGCTTCGGGCCGAACTCCCACCGCCAGCCGAACTTCCTGGCGGCCGAGCTCCTTGGACTCCAAGCGGCAGGACTTCTTCGGGAGACGGACTCCTCCCAGACGCCCGTTCGGCCATCCGAGCTCCTGCGAACCTCTCTGCGATCGAGCTCCTCCCGGGTTTCCCCTTCGGCCGAACTTTTCTACAAGTCCAAACTCCTCTGGACGAACTGTCGTCTGCAACAAGACCGAACGACGCCTTACTCTCCGTACCGGACTCCATGCGGCCCGCGACTTGCCAGTATGGCTCCCACGATCCACCGAACGACGCCATCCTCTCCGTACCGAACTCCATGCTGCCCCAACGACTCTCTGCCAGACGGCATGGCCGTCACCATCAACTAAGCTTCGCTATAAAAAGGACCCTTCCAGATACGCTAATCCCTCTCTCTGATCTCTAAGCTGTCCTCCTCATCTCTAAGCTCCGGAACTCATTCCGAGCACTCCACTGTTGGCCGAAAACTAACTTGACCGTCGGAGGGTCCTGCCGGAGCCACCCCCCACCGGTTCCGGACGGAACTTTATTTTGTAGGTCTCCGACGGCAACCTCAGCGACCTCGACCCCGGCTACCTCCAGCGACGACGAGTTTTTGCACCAACAATGTGTATAAATTATTTCGATTTCATTCAGATACCTACAATTCAATTCCTCAAGTAATGAAACTGAAACACCCATTGGATTAACAAGCTTTTTATATTTTCATAAACCTATATATATATATATATATATATATATATATATATATATATATATATATATATATATATATATATATATATATATATATATATATATATATATATGTTTTGCTTCATAAAATAATATATGTTATATTATATATAATCTCCTTGCTTATAAGTTTCAATCTCTTCTTCAATCAATACTAATTATTCCCGCCAATTAACCTTTTCAAACTCTACAATTACACTTACTTTGTTCATAAATAATTTAATTTTTAGGTTTCTGTGATTGGCTAACTCATTCACTCTCATATTTGTTCATTTATTTCGTTTCTCACAGCCACGTGGAGCGCCGGGGGCCTCACTTGTTAGAATAAATCCATGCTGATCGTTTGGATAATTTAGAAAAGAGACCCAATCTTCGGATAACCAAGTTCGGTGGCGCCGTGGTTTAGAAGGACCCTAGAATATAGAAATATATAGATTAAAGTATAAATATAAGAAAAATAGGTTTTAGAGGATACAAATTGTGCAAGTTAGACATCGGGATCGTATCTTTTGCACGAAAGAAGAATTTACATTCCTTTTATGCGAATTTATTGTTGGATCACCCATCATAAATCTCATAATGCTCCAATCCTTATCTTTATTCATTTATACAAATCTTAAAGCAATTAATAAATGATCCCATAGCAAATTCATACGAAAGAAGAGAAATTTTTTTCTTGTAAAAGATACACCTCTGACCTACAAGTTACTGAAATTTTGATTTGGAGACCTGAGACTTTCTCCCTATTTTAAACCGATCACTTTATATATATATATATATATATATATATATATATTGGTAAGAAAATCACATAGTTTAAAATAAGCATATTAAAAGAGGAATGGCATCCTTCTACAGCCGCAATCTCGGGTTCTATCTTTCTATTTTAAGTCCCATGGAGCATATATGTTGCCGGATCACTTTGCTTCAAGTTCCTGTATCTTTTGGCTCTACATTTTATATTTTATCTTTTTTACTTTTTCTCTTGGTTTCTTTGTATGCTGAGGTCTTACCTTTTTTGTATTCCTACTGTTCATTATTGTAGTCACGAAGTTCTCGGTTCCTATCAAAAAAAAAAAAAAAAAAAAAAAAAAAAAAAAAAAAAACAACAACAACAACAGCGAGGAATGGGATCATGATGGCCCAGAGTTTAGCATTACAAAACAATAATTATGATCATGATTTTTTTTTGTCATTTTAAAAATTCCATCATTTCAATTTTAGTAAATAAAATATAAGGAATAAAAACAAAAATAAAGAATATTCTTAAGGCATCGCATTGCTTAATGCAAAGATTTTAACTAAATTTAAAAAATTAAATTTAATTCATTGGTCTATTCTTGGATTAATTTGATTTTTTCATGTAGTCGTAAAATTTAACTGGTTTCTTCCACAAAATTATAAATCATATTTTGAACTCTATAAATTATATTATTATTCTAAAAATATAAATTTTTTATATTTTTATTATGACTTTTACTCTATTAATATAGAACTAAACTAGATAATTATAACCCATGCGCATACAAAACATCAATCTATCCTAATAACACAAATAAATTCTCTTCAAATCTTGTGAGCTGAACCTCAAATCATCTGGCTAAATTTTTACCTCATTCTATTTTAATTATAGGCAGCCAATATATTATATTAATAGTTATTATTGAGATAATTTTGATCATTATGGCATCAAATAATATCCACATCTGAGTACAGTAAATTAATTTGATTCCTCCAAAGTATTTTAAACTATTCATATATGGTGTTGTCTCTTTCTTTTAAGAAAATATTTTATCCTTTCGAATTTTGCTTGGATCTTCCATCTCAAATTCTTTAAAAAATTAAAAATATATATATAATAAATAATTTTAATTTTTATAATTATTATAAGAATATTCAAAATCAGGCAAACACGTTTTAAAAATTCAGGATTTCGTATGAGCAAACTGGACGTTATCCACTGGACACACGTGGCAGCAAAAGATATCATGGGAGTAGTTTGGTTATTCGGGCAAAATACCTAACCCGGTCCTAATTTCTATTTTCGTAATTCCGCGTAAAAGAAACAGGCATTATCGTAAATGGACCGGTATTTCTATCCGTAACCTGTGCCTTTCTTTCTCCTCCGTGATGGGGCAAGCCTTCGGAAAAATTTAAAAAAATACTAAAAAAATAAAGAAAAAGCCCAACCCTTTAATCGGCGAGTAGCGATTCTTTTTATCTCCTAGATTTCGTCTGATTCCGGTTCGAAGGCTTTCGGTTTCTCGGATTCCTGGCCGTAGATGATGCAGATCCTCGCTTCCACCGAGATCTGAAGGCTTTCCAACCCTAAAACAGGTGCGAAACGATCAAAATGGACTTTTGGCTGGAAATTTCTGTGACCTCAATTGGTTTTGATTTGGATGTCTGTTGATCGTTCTTTTTTTTTTGTTTCAGGTCCATGTCGATATTTTTTTTTTTGATTTATAACTATTAAATTTAGGGTCTTTTTCGTCCTAGGATATTTTTTCTTGTTGCTTTGATTTTTTGCCGACATTGATTTTTTTGGTTATTATTATTATTTTTTTTTAAGAGAAAAGATTGAGCTTGTTAAATGGGGATTGCGGCATAATTTAGAGTTTTATCTTCGGTAAAAACCTCATTTCTGCTAGAATCTCTACGGTGTCTTTAGTTACTTGTGGATTTATCAATGAAATCCTGGTAAAGATCTGAAATTTATGCGTCTAAGGTATTTTTTCTTTGTAATTTCATGATGCTGAATTGTGTTCTCAGAGGTTGGTGATTTAGTCGTGAAATAAATAGGGGAAAATTTATTTTTATTTTTTTTTCAGTTGCATATGTTTGGTTTCTATCGTGTGGCTAAAGATATCATTTTGTCTAAATCCTTTCTCCCTGTGGCCTAGGTTTTTAGTTAGTAAAACATAAACGTATTACTCTTGGTTTGGTCTGCTTTGCCTTTATGTTGGTGTTATGTTATTAGTTTGTTGCTTCGGCGATTTGCTGTCTGTCTGTCCGCTTGTGACAAAGGAAGGCATTAAGATAGTTGAACTAATGATCTGTCCAAGTTCAAGCATTAGGGAAAAGTATTTGTTAGGTGCCAGTTATTGGACTGTTGTGGCATCAACTCACGTTGATACCAATTGTTAAGGATCTCATATCAAATTATTACGGTAGAAAGAAAGAAGAAAATAAAACGAGAATAATTAAGTACGTAGATCAGTCTAAAGGCTTGCCTCCATAGGACATACAAAGCTTTACTATGAAAAAGAAATAATTACAAGAGAATATTACCCACTCTCTACTCGCTGTATACAATCATCTCTCAACTAGAAGCTATCCTTACCAAAGCTCTCTCAAAATCTCCAAGAAGACCTTAAGCAGCTACAAGATGCTCTGTTCTAACGACCTCCACGTCCGATGCTATGCACCTGTTGCTACCTGCAAGCATCTTAGCCTTTGTTCATTCACTCACGGCCATTCCCACGGCCTCCAAGAACTCATGGCTCTATCTGATGCCTCTCTCGCGGGTTGCACGTACTCGGCACTTTGCCAAACTCCTCTTGGTGGCTTTCTGAGCCTCTCTATGTGTCTCACCCCTCTCCACAGCGTCATAATTTTTAAATAGGTTGAGAATCCTCTTCTCAGCAGTTTACAGATGTTGTAATAGGGCTCTGTCTCCTAATACGAGTCTAACAGAGTTTTGATGAAGTCTGGAATGTCTCTCAGCCTTTAGATCATAACCGCGGCCCTCTGTGGTTACTGGATCACGCAAATAAGTTCTGGATCCTATAAATACATCCGGTCCACGTGCAACTCCCATAGACCTCTTGGATTAATCACAATCCAAGATCAAACAGAAAATTCCGTCCTGTTCTGTTCGCTTCCATGGAGCCGACTCTATTAGAAGTCGAGCTGGTTCGATTGCATCTCGTCTGAACGATTGTTGTGCTGATACTGATTCTTTTCTACTGTGGATCTAATTTGGGGCGTCAAATCCTAACAATCTTCACCTCAACTCGACATTTGGCCTCCGCCTAATTTTGAGAGCTTTTGGATCCTCTCGCCTCCATGCTCTGGAGTAATCGTCTGCTGTCTCATGGATGGACAAACGTAAAAATCGAGCTAGGCCGCTCGATCCCACCTCCATCAATGGCTATAATCCTCCTGACCTGAGACCTACTCGGGATAGCTTCCTACGATAATAGAAACTTCACCTTGCGACATCGTCTTTCATCCTCCCGAGTCTTCCATCTCGCGCTCAATCCATTTCCACCTGGAGCTCCACTTCGCACTGGGCTTTCCGTCATGAGGTAATGTCTTCCATACTTTCTTCTTCCAATGACCATCCTACTGCCGTGCATGACCTTTAAAATTTTTTCATCAGCTTTTCATCTGAAGCTGGTCGAATCTAGTCTGCTTAGTGAGATTAGATTCTTCTTAAAACTGAGTATGTTCGGATTTCATCCAACTTCTTCACTGTTCCATCATGGAGCTTCATGCCTACCATTCTGTTGTCCTTAATCTCATAGTTCGATCCATCTGGCAGGAACATAGTGCCATCACTGTTCTCCAGGAAGTCAAACAGCTCCTCTCTGCAACATACATGATGGAAACAAGCAGAATTCATAATCCACTAGGAGGAAGAAGTAGATACCTCATCAATAACCAAAAGGACATCATTACTGTCTTCTATATCGCTACTGATTACTGCCACAGTAGCATATGTCCGATCTTTGAGTTGTGGGCAATCCTTGACTCGATGCCCCAACTCATTGCACCGGTAGCACCTGATCTTGCTCAGATCCCTCATCTTGGACTTGGATCGCCCACCTCGCGATCTCCTGCCGCTTTTGGCGCCATGATCTCCGGTCACTATCATTGTTGAGTTATCATCTGAATTCGAGGCTCGGTTCTTTCTCTTAAGAACTTCGTTCTGGAGTAGTGCAGAAATCACATCTTCTATCTTGATAGTGCTCTTACCTACAAGAAGAGCAATCACCAAAGGCTTGGAAGAGGGTAGAAGCGATGATAGCAAGACTAATATCCTGGTCTTCTTCTCAACTTTTTCGTCAACGCTAAGAAGATTGGTGAGAATCTTCTGGAAGTTGGATAGATGCTCCTGTATGCTTTGACCTTCGTCCATCCACAGCTGGTAGAATTGTCTTCAAAAGAATAGCGTGTTGGTGAGTGATTTTGCTACGTACAACTCCTCGAGCTTCGACCACAACGCCATCGGAAAAGTCTTACCAAGTACATGGATTACGACATCATCCATTAGGTACAAGCGGATGGTACTCACCGCCTACATCTGGATCTGCTTCAATCATTCACCTTGATGGTGGCTGGCATCTCCTCGTACAAGAGAATGTCGATCAATTCATGTTGGATGAGGACATCTTTTACTTTTGCTTGCCATAAGAAAAAATTGCCCTTTCCATTAAATTTATTGATCTCTGCTTTGATTGCGCTTATTTTCTTCATATCCTTCAATCTTTATCACCACTACTGCAATCCGCGCTCTAGTACCGCTTAGCTCTGATATCAATTTATTGTGGTATCAACTCGCTCTGATACCAATTGTTAAGAATCTCGTATCATATTATTGCAACAGGAAGAAAGAAAAAAATAAAACAAGAACAATCAAGTACATTGATTAGTTTAAAGGCTCGCCTCCATGAGGCATGCAAAGCTTCACTATGGAAAAAAAAATAGATACAAGAGGAGTTTACCCACTGTCTTCTCGCTGTACACAATCATCTCTCAACTAGAAGCTATCCTTACAAAAACTCTCTCAAAATCTCCAAGAAGACTCTCAGCAGCTACAAAATGCTCTACCTTCATGGCCTCTGCAATGCACTTGTTGCTACCTGCAAGCACCTCAGCTTCTGTTCCTGCACTCATAGCCACTCCCACGGCCTCTAGGAACTCACGACTTTGTTTGATGCCTTTTCCTCGTGGGCTGCACGTACTTGACATTGTAGAGCTTCTCTCGACGACTGTCTGGGCCTTTCTGCATACCTCTGCGTGCCACTACGTGCCACACCCCTCTCCACAGCGTCACAATCTTTAAATAGACTAAGAATCCTTTTCTCAGCAGTTTACAGGAGTCCTAATAGGGCTTTATCTCATAATACGAGTCTAACAGAGTTTTGATGAAGTCTGCAATGTCTTTTCAGCCTTCAAATCGTAACCGCAGTCCTCCATGGCCGTTGGATCGCGCAAATAAGCTCTGGACCCTATGAATATATCCGATCCACGCCCAACTCCCGTAGACTCCTTGGATTAAATACAATCCAAGACCAAATAGAAAATCCCATCTTGTTCTGTTCGCTTCCGTCGAGCCGGCTCTATCAGAAGTCGAGCTAGCTCGACTGCATCTCATCCGAACTCCTGCTTTCTGTCTGCCTGAGAGGGTCGGCTTGACTGCGGTCCGAGCCAGCTCGATTTCAACCCGAGCCGGCTCGACCCGTATCCGAGCCAGCCTAACTGCTATGCTGATACTAGTTCTTCTCTATTGTAGATCGAATTCGAGGCATCAAATCCTAACATCTAATTTTTTAAAGCGAGAAAATTCTATGATAAATATTAATTAGCATTTCATGCATAAAGAAATTGTACATAATCTTTCTATTTAGTGTATTAATGATGTAGAATGCATGCCATTCTCTTTTGATGCTTATGTAAATGTACACCAGTTCCGGTGATTCCCTCACTGTCGGCAGAATAACTTAGAAACAATGAGAGTACATCCCAAAGGGCTTCCTTTGTCAGCTTTCATTATCATGTCACATTGAAGAAAGAAAGATGAGGTGTTGTTGGTCGTGATGTCCCATGAAACCTTTCAATTTTAAACATGATAGATAAGAACCTATTAGGTAGAAAGTAATTTTTCTTTTGTGCTTGATAGAGAATTCATTTTGGTATGTTTGGTATGTCCTATTGGATTTTGTTTCTTATATTGCTGCTGTTTAACTTTTAGCTTTATGCATATTGGAGAGAACATCTGAACTGTCGTTGCAACTGTTTGCCTCTAGCTGAACTTAACTTGTTTTGGATGCACAGGTATAAATTTTTAAGTCAAATATGTTTCGGTACCAAGGCGATGAAGTTGATGAAATGGCAGAGGATTATGAAATGGGGGATGTAGAGGACGACATGGATGAAGATTTTCAAGAAAGAGGGTTGTGGGATTCTGATTCTGATGATGAAGAATATGGTCAACTTGTATGCATTTCCTTATGCTAACATGTTTTTCATTAAACTTCTGGAATTTCTTTCTTTTTTTATTGGTTTAGGTGACATGCTGCTATGCTTTCCATTGATACAGGATTTATAATTCTAGAATGACTTTTTCATTTCTTGTTTCTGTTATTTGTACATGTTGATGTATTATGCTCTCAATTCACCAAAAGAAAGATATCTTATTTTATCCAGCATAATAAGGTAACTGACACTTCATCAGCGCAAGCAAGGAAAGGAGTGGATATCCAAGGAATACCTTGGAATAGGTTAAGCATCACGAGGGAAAAGTACAGACAAACTAGATTAGAACAATACAAGAATTATGAAAACATTCTAAATTCTGGTGAAGCATCAGAAAAGGTACAATTGCCACACAAGTCTGGGTTAGTTACATCACTCTCTTGTTACATTCTTTTCAACATCCTTTGTGTACCTAGGTTTGCAAACCAACTGAGAAAGGAGGCATGTATTATGAGTTCCGACGTAATACAAGATCAGTGAAATCAACCATCCATCATTTTCAGGTAGGCAAATAAAGTCCCTAAATAGGTTCCTACCTTAAGTTTCATTCTTTAATGATCTACAATTTGTTTGTTCATTCCTTGTTGCAATCTGTTATTTTATGTATTGCCGGTGCTGTTTTGTATTGCTTGAAGATGATGTCTTCATATCTTTTAATCATGGTTTCTATCTTGCATGAAGGCTTGAATTATTAATGTCAACAATTTGTTGAGATACTGATAGTTTAGCTCAAGGTGGAATTTGGACAGCCATCTGATCCTTGGTTTAAGAAATGAAACTTACTAAAGTCCAAAGGTAGAAATGTAGGGTGAGATGAGTCTTAGTCAGGTCTAGGAGATGAAGTTTTCTGGTTATTAAAATTTATGCATAGAGAATATGATGGTGAAAGATGCTCGAAATGGAAATAGAGACTCTTAAGACTTTTGATGGACTCTTAGGATTTGTTTTTAAAACTTGTTGATTGTGAGAACCTTTTCGTTTTGGTTTGCTGTGAATGTCTTTTGGTTTTTCTTCAAGTTAATAATTTTTTTTGATCATGTTCAATTTTTTGCTGATCCTCTCATGACATAACTGATTAGGACTCTCAGTAGGTTTTGCTGATTATCAGACATTAATTTTTCATACATAAAACTTAAAAAGTTCATCTCAAAAGCACAGGGATCCTGATTCTCTAATTAGGTTGAAGGTTTCTTGGCCTTTTGAGCTTGTCAGCAGCAAACCTACTAGCCTTCAGCTAGTTCCTAGTGTTTCAATTAAATGGGAAAATCTGTCTTATTCAAGAGTGGATGCTTTGATATAGAGCATGCCCATATATTATACAGCATTATCCTTGTGGAGGCTTGCAGATGTGTTGATTCCCAACATCCCATGGTTGTGGAGCTTCACACCTTGTTGTTAGGCCATTTTCGTGTACCTCATAAAATTAGTTGTTTAAAAATAAATTGAGTTTTCCATGTGCAACATATAGTATGTTTATACTCAAACAACTAGGAGAATGGCTAATTAATTCTTTTAACTATTGAATTAAAATAAGAGGCCCGGGGCTGCCTGCCCCACAAAAATAAACTACCCCGGCAAAGCAAAAGAAAAGGAGGCTGGGGTCAAAAGAGAGCAGCTTATTATTGGAGTCAGAATGGAGGAAGGGCCAAGGTAGATGGGGAAGGAAGCAACGGAGGGGGTACATATGGTGATGGAGGCATGGGCACATGTATGGGGTTGGTGGTGAAATGGTAAGGGATGTGGGATGGAGGGGATAGGTGGGTTGATGGATGAGTTGGCTCGAAACTCATCTCCACATCTAAGATCTCATCAAGTGGCTATGAGGAGGGAGGGAGTGCAAGTTGGTGGTATACATGATTGAAGACCTGTGGCCAGAGGCTGTTGATAATTCTGTTTAGGACAGCTCTGAGGAGGGTATAGGGGGTGTGCATGCTTTGTGTGCAGAAGTCCAACATTTGTGGAAGTTATCCTGAGGATTTAGTCGGTTCTGATAGGCTTTTATCTGATAAAGAAGACATCCAAACAACCGAACGTTTGTTGTAACCATTATATGTTCTGCATGAGTCAAACAGGCCCTTATTTTGCACTCACTTAAGTGTAGATGTCTCGATGATTTGGCTTCTCAGCCTGTTTGTCTGTTGTTAACGTGAAATAAGGGAGATTATATCTCCCTCCTAGTCATAATACCTTCCACTGCACAAGTAAATATAAACATTTTCCTCATCCAGATTTAGATCTCAGGTTTCTTACTGGTCAAAGTTTGGACCCAAGTGCTTATATTGATCATTTTTATCTTTACAGCAGATGGACTGAACTGCTGCAGGCATTTAACATTGTGCATATAATATTATTTGCATTCCACATGTATTAATATTTGGCAATTGAGAACAATATAAGGAACTTGAGTAAATTTCTGCACACATGAACCTCGGTAGCTAGACTTCCAATTAGGATGGCATATGTGCTTCAGAAACTTGTCCCTAGACCCGTTTCCTGAGCTTTTCCTTATTCGGATTTTCATTTCAGACCTGCTTTCCCATACCTGCACCTGCTTGTGCTTCCAACAACTAAGACCTGAATCCTGTAGAGCTCACTTGAGTATTTTCAGTATGCTCTGTCTGATCATCAGTATTTTGGAAACATTTTGAGGAAAAAGAGGGTAAGCATATTTTTCATATTTGTATTTCATTTTTTTGTAATTGAAAACGTTTAAAAGGAATTGCTCAACTACATTTTTGTACATAACCCAACACATGTTGACATAAGCAATTGCACTGTGTGTTGTATCACCACTTCTAGTTGGGGGACATCTTGAGAAAAGAAGAAAACATGTTTGCAGCTTTATGTTTGAAATCAAAATTTTATTTTGGTACCTTTATTGGTGGGAATCTGCAGACATAGTGAACGCCCAATCATGTTAAAGGGTCAGGTGGCCCTTATACACATTCTTAACATTTTCCAAAAAATGTTTGGGGTAATTGAACATTTGAAGTCACTTGAAAATGGCTTATGTGTCTTGATCCTAGCCTCAATTTCACTCAAATGAGATGTGAACAAGCCATTATTGATCTTGGCTTTTCATCCTGGAATAAATTTCAAGCCAAGCTTAAGCTAACCTCCATTTGATCAGGCATCGCTTGATAAAGCTATAGAATTTAAAATTGAGTGTTATTTTCCAGTATATATGTAACAATATGTATATTATATATAGCAATTGTAATGTATATTCTTAGTCAGCAACTGAAATCAATGCTGAAATTAGTATCCTGTCTTATTTAAACAATTTGATGGCTTCATTATATTATTAATTTTATGCATGGCCTGATGGGTTCAATTGGTATAGGCTTTGGTAGCTCTCTGGTTTAGTGGATCATGTATTTTGTTTGTCTGAAAAAGACTTTGAATTTGAAGTTCAAACAGAGCTTGATTTGAGCCAGTTCAAACTTGATCTGACTCTGATTTGATTCAAGGCTATTAAACCATTCAAAATAGGCTTATTTTTGGTTTGCCTCAACATCAAGCTTTACCAAATTGGAAGCAAGCATGTTTGGTCCTGAGTTTCATGCTTGAAACAAATTTCAAGCCAAGTTTGATCAGAACCGGAATTGTTCTAGCTCATCTTGACTACAACCATAATCGAGGATGAGTACATCAAATACCTCTTGTCTACCTTCTGTTAGCGACTGTTCTTTGATTTCTGGACCTTAACCATGTCAAGTTCTATCTAGGCATTATATAAATATAAGTGCCATATGATTGTCCTCTATTTGTTTCTAGGTAGCTAAAATATAGGGCAAAGGAATTTTCAGTGGACTTATTACGTTGGTATGAATGCATTTTATTTGATATTGAGTTTCTTTGAAAAAAGTGTGGTATTAATCTTCTTCTTTTTTTTCTTCTTTTTTTTTTTTTAAACTTTCACAGCTGAGAAATCTGGTCTGGGCTACATCAAAGCATGATGTCTATCTAATGTCACAGTACTCTGTGCTCCATTGGTCAGCATTAACTTGTGAGAAGTTTGAGGTTATGAATGTTTCAGGACATGTGGCACCATGTGAGGTGCATATTCTTCCTTCGTGATTTGCATAAAGTTCCTTGTGACCTTCTTCTCCTTTTATTTAAAATAGTGTTTTGTGTAATAATCATTTTATTAGGTCGATGGTTGTAACTTTAGGCATGCATGATTTTGTTACAGGAACACCCTGGAAGTTTATTAGAAGGATTTTCTTGGACTCAAGTTAGTACATTGGCAGTGAAGGATAAGTTACTTGTAGCGGGTGGATTTCAAGGAGAACTTATTTGTAAAGTAATTCTCTTTACTTTGTCTGCCATTGTCTTTTACAATAACTCGTAGAAACACAGGAGAGATGTATAACAACCATGGCTATTTTCATTTTTTTATCTATTTTTTTCATTGATTTTTCAAGGTGGTTATTGTTTTTAGTAAAGGACACTGTTATTTCCAGAAATATGTTCATGAGAAACTTGCCAATGATAAAAATAATTTATCATTGGTTTACCTTTTTCATCAATTATTTTCATAAGCATATCTATGAGAAATTTGCCATGTTCTCATAGGTTTAGCAAAGCAGGTTATGAGATGTGTGGTTGTATTCTTGGGCATATAGTTGTCAGCTTGATGGTGATAATGTATGATGCAACGAAAAAGAAGCCAAAAAGAATGACAAAATGTAGTATGATGGAAAGCTATCTTGAGGAGAAAGTATTTGGGCATGGTGGTTAGGGAGTGCAGTGAGGTTTGTGGACCATGGATCCAGGCTTTCAGGGTCCATGCTCCTCTGAGAAGACTTGATAAGTAGAGAGGTGCCTGTGCGGTAGAAAGGTGCTTGAACTTCTGTTTTGAAGGATTCCAAAAGAGAAAGAAAAGGTCATAAACTATTGTGGATGAAAGCTATGAGAAAGGTTTTGGAAGAGTTTGTAGTGTTTCTAGAGTTAGCCTAATAAAAATACTTGGTAAGGATTCATAAAGTTAACTCCAAATAGTTGAGATCATACAATGATAATTGAAGTTATGGTTTTGGATTTGTCAAGAGCCATGGTGGTAGACTGCTTGATCACCCCAAAAGTGGGCAGTTACAAAGCTTACGATAGAGTAAGCCAAGAATCACCATTATTCTTGTTGTACTTATTTGGATTATCAGGTTTTCTGTATTATGATGGCTTATTCTTTGCATCAAAATGGGTCTTCCTTGGGCTCTCCACATTAAAAGTGCTGAGGTAAGGAGATTCTGTGTTTATCTGCATTTGCTGCTTTCAAGTGTTTGTTTAGCATTATTAAATACATAAACAAAAGAAAAGAGAATCCATGGAGTTCATATTGGGGAAAACTACCTCCGTCCTTTTCTCTTGCAATATGATTTTGATCAATAAAGATAATGTGCAGAATTGATTAATTTCAAGAATCTTTTGTGATGCTACCGAAAATTTTTGTAATGGCACTAAGGCTGGAAAGGACAGTTGCACAGGGTTGGTGGAGCATTATGGGGCTTTCACTATCAGGAGTAGGTACTCTTGTCTGAAGCCTTTGAACCCATTTTGGAGAATGTTGAAAGGGAACTTGAAGGGTAGGAGATGCAAGCATTGACTAGGAGTTCAGACTATTTAAAGCAGTTATTAGGTGATACATGCATTTTATTTATGCGCTCTTATGTGACTTATAGTTCATAGCTACATTGAGATTTGGTAAATTCTTGTGGATTAAAGGATGGAATGACAGCACTATACATGGTACGTTGGGAGCAGCTTGACAAACCTGAGAATCAGTCGGCTTATTTACTCAGCAAATACTTCAAGCACATAAAAATGGATGAATATCTGGGCTGACAGATTGATGAATAAGATCTAGAATTTACGGGAACAGAACAATCGATAAGGCAAGAAATATGACTTAAAAGAGGCCATTGCCTCTTGCTGTATGTGAGCAATATAGATTTTCTCACGCGTTGTGCTACTATTCACCTTTCTGAAAGGATGAAAGTTACATTTGTTTGCTGTAAACTAAAACATTCTTTTCTTTTTTTTTTTTTTGGCATCTATCATTTCCTATATATGTTTAATGTTTGGGGAATTAATTTTTACTTTCAATCTTATCTTTTAGTTATGGGTAATTATCATCTATTGCAAAGGTGCCGCACAACTCATGGGCCAATCAATTAAAAGTTTTAGATAATAATGAAATATCATTGTTTTATGCACGTACAATTTGGGCAAGGATTTTATACCATTACCTTTTGTGGCTCCTTGCCAAAAAGTCTTAATTCTTTAATCTCTGGTATTGCCTGTCATTTAAGAAGCTATAGATTTATTCCCAATGGTAATATGTGTGTGTGTGTGTTTGTGATGAAACAAGTCTTTTTGAGGATTTAATTAGTCATCTCAATCAGGTGAAACATTTGTATTTTAGACATGAAACTCGTGGTGTTAGTAGTTATGGATGCCTTAAATGCTATTTCAGTGGAATGCATTTCACTAACCTGACTGTACAGTTATTGTGACATTGAAAATATATATATTCCAGCATTTTCAAAGGTACAGATTATCTGATTTATTCCAATATTTTAGAAGGTACATATTATCTCATTTTCTTCTTACTTTGATGGGAAATGTAGCATTTAGATCGAGAAGGAATAAGCTATTGTTGCCGGACAACTTATGATGACAATGCAATCACTAATGCTGTGGATATTTACGACAGTCCCAGGTACTTGATTTTGCCTGGCATTTTCTTTTCTTTTGATTTTTTCAGTCGCTGGTGTGATTCAAAAATGAAATTTATTCGGTGGTGCTGTTCACTTCAGGGCTTCAAATAATGATTGCGGAGTTTGTGACTTCGACATGGAGAAGTTTCAGCTTTGCAGGCATTTCCGATTCCAATAGCCGGTCAATGTAAGTCATCAGTATTTGATTACGTATACTGTATTGTTGGTTAGATGTTATTTCTTTCTCTAGTGGGATGTGAATGTAAGGCATCTGTAATTGATTCATTGCAAATATTTGTTGTAAAAAATTAAGTTTATCTAGCTTTCTTGGGGATGGTAGAGTCAGATTATAAAACTCTGAAGGTAACCGATAAGAAGTGAATAGACTGTTCTTGCTATGCTGCTGCTACGGCTACAATGTTAATGAGATTAGTCAGGTCTACTTGTCTATGGGAACTTGGCGTTTGTTATAATTTAATAAAAATATTTATATCAGGCACTATATTTTTTAAATTATTGTACCTTTACCTGTTATTCTTTTTGCAGCATACATCACTTTGTCCTGATGGAAAACTTCTTGTTATTGTGGCAGACAACCCTGAGGGACTACTGGTTGATGCTTATACGGGAAAGGTAACGTACTTGGTTGTTCTGGTCAAGTGATGAACCATTATGGAGTAACCTGTAACCCTCCTCCATCATTTCCAATTTGAAAAGTTAAGAAACAAAAATAAGTTTGTGGAGTTTGGTTTTTGCAGACCATCCATGAACTGCGTGGCCACCTAGACTATTCATTCGCACATCGGCATGGAATCCTGATGGTTATACATTTGCCACCGGTAAGCAGGATAAGACCTCTGCCGGGTTTGGGATGTAAGGAACCTCTCCAAATCCATAGGTGTACTGAGAGGGAACCTCGGAGCCATAAGATCAGTCCGTTTCATATCAGATGGTCGGTTCATGGCGATGGCAGAGCTAGCGGACTTTGTTCATATATTCGATGTTGGAAGTGGGTACAAGAGGCAACAGGAGCTGGATTTCTTTGGTGAAATCTCAGGCATGTCGTTCAGTCCTGACACCGAGGCACTTTTTGTTGGTGTATGGGATCGCAACTATGGCAGTCTCCTTCGGTACAGCCGCCTCCGGAGCTACTCATACCTTGACTCACTACCATGAATTAGAACTTGTTTCCATGTTGTACCACTTGAATCCGTTGGTCGGTGCTCGGTGCAGGATGTTGTACATGGGCATGGACAGGGGGACGTTGGTTATGGTTAAAAGGGAACCTGGAAATCTCTCATGTTTAATCTTAATGAAAACTTTGCATTTTTTTTTTTTTTTAATATAAAAAAAAGAAATCTCCTTTGAAGTGTACAAAGAAGAAAAAAGTGTACAGTTGCTCAGAGACTACACTTGTGAAGAAAATTGAGAGTTAGGTCAATGTGCCAGACTCTCAGCTGTCTTTCAGAAGATTTTAGAGTGATTGTGATGTATAATCTTCATTCAATGTTTATTATTTTAGACTTTGGTGAAATTTCACGCTTGCTTGTTTTGAATCATGCATTGCAAAACGATGTGATATTTCCGGTAGTCGGTTCGTTTTAGTGAGATCAAACGTGTTATGTTTAGATTGTCACGACCTGCTGTTATGATCTGGATCTAGGTCGTAACTCTGCTTAAGAGCATTTGAGAATTTATTTTTGGGCTTTTGGGATCAAAATTTCTTTTGCGAAGCAAGATTCTCGAATATTTGTGATTCTTGTTAATGCAAAATTTTATAAAGACGATACGCATCTCCACACTTCTATGCTGATGATGTTATGAATTAAAGCTGTCGTTTTGCCACAATTATCCTAGATTTTTCATGGTGACTACTAATATTTGTTATCATGGTTTATAAAATTGACTCGAAGCTTCTGGTTTGGGGCATATGGAATTAAGTCGGTGTGGAACCGGTTTGGTTTGTTGCTTGGGTTTAGGACTCGGTTCTAGTTGCTTCAAACTTTGTGGAATCATCCAGTGTTGCTCGAACGTGAGTAAAAAGGGAGGAGAAAATATCATATGGAAGATGTTTTATTTTCTCTTTTTAACCGAGGATGTGAAGAGGAGAGTGAAAGTTAAGAAAAATGAGAAGAGTCAGGATTTCTTATGGTTTTGAGCCTCAATCCAAGAAAAGATAAAAGTATAATCTTTCTCCTTATTTTCATTCTTCTTTTCTCCTTTTTATGCTTAAAATAGATCGAAATTCGAAAATGATAAAATAAAAAGAAACCATACAAAAATTTTATATTTTGATATAATTTTATAATATATTATATTTTAATATAATTTTATAATATATTGTATTTTAACTTCAACTATAAATAAGATCTCGATGTTTTTGAGCTACAAAAACACTTCATAAGGGACGTGTACTTTTGCATACCGAGTGTGGGCACATATGGTATGGAATCATGCTGCATTAATGGGTACCTGGTTGATATAATATCTAGTTCTAAGATTGTGAAGCTTAGATATTATAACAATTAGTTTACTCTTGTTTTGAAAAATAATAAAAATAATAAAATAAAATAAAATAAAAAGACCTGCTAGGCAACAACTGGCACTTTCATTGAAGTGATAGATAACAATGTTGAAGGAAATCAAAGCTTAAGTATCAAAGCATGGTTATCTAAACTTATTTGAAAGATCAAAGCTCACTCAATACATACCAGGTATCTATTGCGTTTCATGCTCGAAAGTACATTGCAAGGAGCTTTTCATTCTAGATGTTGATCAAATGCTATCATAATCAAAAGCTATGAAATAAGTTGGATTTTATAAATCGAATACTGATCCACTCATCAAGCAGCTAATTCATGGTTAGAATGATCAATTCGCATCATGAGCCACAACAGTTTCCAACAATTTGAAAATTAATCCCATAATTCCCCTCCCAAAACTAATCCTATAACCATGCCCAATAACGAAAAACCTTATTAAAAAAAGGATGATCCGATTTGAATAGGGATTTTGAACCCGACGTGAATCGAACACGCAACCTTCTGATCTGGAGTCAGACGCGCTACCATTGCGCCACGGATCCCGTTGGTTTCAATTGGAAAAGGATTATATATAATCTTAAAAAAGATATGTCAGTTCTCTACCCTAGTGTGACATCGGGTGGGTATCAATACTGGGTGTCTTGACCTTATATTTTCCTTAGATTCTATGGTCACCAAACATCTTATCCGTCTACGCCCCAATCGTCTGCACCCAACTCATCTCCCCAAATCCTCCTCTCCTCTCCCCTCCCATCCATCCTCCTCCCCACAAAATCTCCCTCTACCCCCACCACTAGTAATAATCCTCGGATCTTTCATAGCGTTCACAACCCCTCCATCCCAATCTTCACCCTCTCTCACAACCCAGACGACAGTCTCAAGTCTCTTCAGCCATGGCCTCCACTCTTTTCTCCACACCCACCTTCAACGGCCTCCGCCCTCTCAAGCCCACCGACTCCTCCCTCTCCTTCCCCAGAAGAGCCAGCCTTGCCCTCTCCGCCCGGCCAGTCCGGCCCAGCGCCAAACCCGGTCTGGCGGTCAGGGCGGAGCTGAACCCGTCCCTGGTGATCAGCCTCAGCACCGGTCTGTCGCTGTTCCTCGGCCGGTTCGTCTTCTTCAACTTCCAGAGGGAGAACGTGGCCAAACAAGGGCTCCCGGAGCAGAACGGGAAGACCCACTTCGAGGCCGGAGACACCCGGGCCAAGGAGTTCGAGGCTCTTCTCAAGTCCAACGATCCGGTCGGGTTCAACGTCGTGGACGTTCTTGCATGGGGTTCCATCGGGCACATAGTGGCTTACTACATCCTCGCCACCTCCAGCAACGGCTACGATCCCAAGTTCTTCTGAGTTGGAATTTGCTGGAGGGTTGTACACGGTTTTTAATGATGGGATGTATCGGTTCGGATTGGGACTCGTGGGGATGTGATGGTGGGTGGGGGATAAATTGTATATTATTTGCATGATGAAGGTGGCTTCGGATCAATCAATTATGCTTAATTTGCTCTCAAATTAACTTAAATTTGGTTGTGTCATTAATTTTTCTTTTCTTTTTTTTGTTTCCTTACGTAATCTTCATTTTTAGCTCGCCATTATTTATTTATTTATTTATTTATTTGTCTTTTTAGCCATTAGCCATGTTAGCAAATAAGGAGCAATGATTTTAATATACTACACACACATACATAATTAAATTATAATGTTTATAGCTACACCTAGTCATGCATAAAAATCAACCCATATCACAAGCTATATATCTTAGTGATAGATTATTATATAGTAAATTGGAGATTTAGCGAAGGAACAAGGATAATTTGAGGGAAACAGGTGGATTATACAACAAATGTGAGTGACAAGGCAATTTTGGTAGTGGCGAGGAAACATCCTTGGGCAATAAAGGCCTTTCCTACATGATCCCGTTCAACTAATGATAGCATTTCATATTTCTCAGACAAAGCTTTGTCTCCAGTACCTTGATTCTGGTTTCATTGTTCAACACAAGTGAAAGACTTTATAAATCTTCGACTAATTGTTCTGGAAGCTCTATCCTGATTCTTTTTCCCCAAAACTCTCTTGCTTTATTACGGCTACAAGTTGACGAAGCTTGATCAACTACAGCAGACCTACATATGTTCGTGTAAAATAAAAAAAATACATACTCCCCACAACCCAATTCTCTTGACATCATTTCCAAAGTAATGGGCCTGAACTCCTATTAAAAAAAAAAAAAAAAAATTCCTTCATTCGAATAACAGACAGACTGCAATAGTGAAGCTTAGCTTCCAAAAACACTAAGTCTTCCAACTTCAAGAGAAGAGGCATGCTAGAACCATTCCAGCTATGAAGATAATTAGAGAAGTGAGGCTCCGATTTATGTCACCAGCATTTGCGTTGTCATCCTGTGCTTTGGAAGGGGTAGGAGGGCATGGAAGCCCTTGTTGGTCGCCATGGCATTCACTGGCAAAAAGACCTGGTGGGTAGTGGCCCTGTTGATTAATATAAGTGAACATTGTTGATGCACAATTATTGGTGTCATCATTCAATTCATCAGCAAATGGGCATGCGAATTCCGTGAGAGCGGCACAGCAGAGGTTAGCCGGAAACAGGGGGCCCTTGCACTTGCTCTTGAGGGTTGTGTAATTCTGGAACTCGAAGTCCACAGGGCAACCTGACAGGGATACCAAAAGACATTAGATTTAGTATTAGTTGTAAAGCTGAATGGTCCAAATGCTAAAATTTTTCCAAGTAGCATCGGATTGGGTTATACATGAGTATACTATCTAACCAAATATTAATTGATCGGATTTTAGGCATATAATTCTTTTATGTTTGATAAATGAAAGCAAGCCGAATATCCTTCGACCGATCGGAATTAAGTCGGTGTGATTCCCATCGAGTGAGTGTTAAATTTTGCTCAATTTTGATTAAGTCGGCATAGTATTCTGTTTTGCCGTAGCTAAATTAGCATGATTTTGAGTCGTCCGATTATCAGTTGGCTTTCGATCTTTAGTCGATAGATTGCAGGATTGTTGTTCGTCGGCTGATAATTAATAGACCTGGGATGACATATCATTGATCAGGCATTGCTTATTCGAAGTGAAGAAAAGCCGATATATTCCCACTAACTTGACTTGGGCATGGAGTTCCACTCAATCTTAGTTGAGTCAATATAATGTTTTGCTTTTGACTGAAGTCAGCGTATATAGTCATCCGATCATCTATCCAACGATAAGTTGATATATAATAACCGGCTAGTGATGTCATCCGACTAAGAGTCAGTTTGTCGTTATATAAATATTAGTCATTTTGTAGAATTGTTCGACTTTGAGTTGGCGATTTGTAGAATTGTTCGACTTTGAGTGGGTGATTTGTAGAATTATCTGACTTTGAGTTGGCTAATCTTATCATTCAACTGATAAGTAGCTGGAAAATGATTTGAATGACTAGTTATCCTTCAATAGTCGAGTATTCAAGTTGAATCGAAACAATCTTTTCTGAAATATCATAGGTCGTTCGTTGTTTAATGTATGAGAATAGTCATTCTGCCGTAGAAGAATATTTATCGTATATCATTTTGTTGAGTCGAAATGTTGTTATAAGTTGCTTCGTTATAAGGGAACATAATTATTGTTTGAAGATAACGAGTCAATCGTCATTTGGGAAAGCTTTTCGAATCGTAGATCATGATCAATTTGTCGTGTGGAAGAATTTTTCAAATTGTCTATCCTCCAAAGTGACAATCGTTCAGTCATAAATAATCAACAGTTTCGATTCTATAGTGTGATCAAAGCTGATGGAGATCCTTCGATTGCTGCTATTCTTATGGTTATTATTTGTGGAGAAGTTGCAGCATCTGCGTTTAGGATTTGAGCGTCTTTCGTGATGGTTAGACATAGAGAATCGGACTCTGCCGTTGGTGATGGAGGAGGGAGATCTTCTCGATAAGAAGATTACCTGATGGAGTTGATAGAATTTTGAGCTCGAGTTTCTCCATTATAATTGTTTGTTTATGAATCATTCGCTTTCCCCCTAGCTGGCGTGCCAATCTATTACAGTCAATCCACCTGTTGCACCCATCGTCGGAGAAGAGCACCTACAAAAGAAGTCTACTCTAACCAAAATTATTTTTGGTGAAAATTTTTTGATATTTAAGTCAGTGGGGGATTGATAAACAGAAGAATTAAAGTAAGAATTTGGCAGAGTCTAATCCAGAATTCTTTTACTAATATACTTGGTTTATCTTCTTTTTATAGGAGAATATAGTAATAACCATCTATAATGGTTGAAAGTCGTGGGATCCCGCTTATTTTGACATTAAATAAGCAGTTAATGCTCATATGATCATGAAGAAGTCATTACGCGCGTTATGCACCTAAAATATAAGTCATGCTGACTATATGTCGATCATATCGATATATATCGGCATCTGACTGATATTTCGATCAGTCAATGATTATCCATTTTTGAAAAATTGGTTGAAATTTACCAACCAATAATTGTCTGATGTCGGTGAGTCGATTGATAGTCGGTTGAAAGAAATCGATAGTCAGCCAGTTGGTTGATTGTTAGTCGGTTGGCTATAAGATTTATCGATATATTGGAAGCTAAATTAGTTAACTATCGGTTGATGACTTTTGCCGATGTTGAATCGGGACGGCGAAGCCAATTAGCCCAACAAAATCATAGAACGGGACTTGACCTTACCCTTTTTCGTCTGCAGCAAACTCCGGCCCGTGGATCCATGATATTGGAACACAGCATCTATCATAACAACAAAAATTTAAAAAAAAATAAAAAAATTAAAATCAGCTCACAAACTCCAAAAGAAAAAATCAAAAATTTTGAAATTAAACGGATGGGTACCTGAGATGAAGGTAGAAGCAGTGGCCAGTCCCACCAAAAACATAAACAGAACCGCCCGCAAGGAGAAGCTTCGACACAAATCCATGTCTCCGCCCTCCGATCTCTCGATAGAAATCGAAAGTCACGGAGAAGAGGGGCGAGAGAGAGAGTGGGTGATTTGTGTTTGTATAGGCGAAGAAAAGTAGAGAAGAGACGACGGAGCGAAGACCCGGTTGCGCGACCGATTCAAGCCGTAGACGCCGCCACCGCGTTTCCAGCTGTCAAATGGCGGGAGTCCAACCATTAGTGCAGACTAGTCAAGCTTGGTTGGGGCCAGTAGAGGACGAATGGATGGTATTGAAAAGTTGGAAGATTTTTCCTGAGATGATTCAAAAGACTTAAAAAATTAATAAAAAATAAATTATTCATCCATCACCCAACCAATATGCGTGCGTGCTGTGTGTATATATATATATATATATATATATATATATATAATTCAAAAAATTTAAAAAATTAATAAAAATAAATTATTCATCCATCAACCAACCAACATGCCTGTGTATATATATATTAATATATTAGAAGGAGCCAAAAGAAAAATAAATGATGCATACAAAGAATAAATTTTTATATTAATAAAATTATTTTTTATTAATTATAATAATATTATAATATATATTTTTATTTTTTTTTTTATTATTTATAATTAACTATTTATATAAAATTATTTAATTATTTAAATTAAAATATAAATTAGTTAATTATTTAATATATATATATATATATATTAATTCATATATTATTTATTATTTATATTTAATTTTTATATAATTATAAATTATAAAAATTATAAATCTATATATAATTTTATTTTTAATATAAATAAAAATTATAAATTTATAAAAAAAATTTATTAAATAATATTTTAATAAAAATATTATATAAATATCATCCATCTTCACCGTTGTTAACAATTCATTATCTATATCAAGGGATAAAAGGAGAAATATGGTTTCACCATCAACGATCATTGCACTTTAATTTTCGTGCACTTGGCAAATTGAACAGCTAGAGATAAGGGATGCCGTTGATCTGAATTGATGACACCCTGCCATGGTCATGGAATCTATTGATGTAACAACTTGCTTCGATGTAGTAGCTGCGGCAGCTGGGACGCACGAATTCAAGCCGTCTGATTTATGTTTGCACCCACGTTAATAAAGCTGGGTCTGACTGGACACCAGAATTAGCGAGGTGCTCTCTCGTATCTATGAAAGGAGTGGAGTTGACGTACCATATAGGTGGCCTAGAAAGAGCTCTATGAGTCGCTGTTAAGTGTTGGACAGTTCCATTATTTCTTTTTTTTTGGGCTGCAAAATTCTCCTTGGAAAACTCTTTTATTCCTACCACGCTACATGGACCATCCTACATGAAGCACTGCAGAGCAAGAATCCTCCGTTAGAGAATGGATATTAAACCCAGTAGATCGTCTGTTAGTGAAAACTGACTAGCAAAGTTTGTTAAAACGAGGGAAGAAGCTCTATAATCCTGATTCACGTATAATATATATATGGGATGTATGGATAAACCTAACTATAACAAGGTTTGAGTATGATAACAACTATATTAATATTATAAGTTAACAAGATGGATGATCCGCGGAGTATGCTCGGACATCACGTGCAAAAAAGGGAGAGAACATGACAGATTTCCTCCACCCAGCCAAAAACAGTTCGCAGTAGATGTGTTCGTCAGGTATCAGACATTTCCTAGCTAGGCTTTGGTTGTATGGGGTTCGATTCCACTAGAGTTCCCACCAAAAACTACAAACTTTTTGGCGCCACCTTACTCTTCCAAATGTAGAGAAGACCTTGGATTCGGTACATAGATTAGTACCTGAGTCAGAGAAGTATTTAGAGATCACTGGAAGCTTGACTAGATTTGCCGTTTCCCCTTCATATTGATCTTTGATATCCATGAACAAGAGAAGACATTGATGGCTGGCCATCTCCAATAGTGGTGCGGGCATCAAAGCGTCTTTGTGTCAGTGTGACTCTACCAGCAGGAAAATGCCTTCCTTTTCCACCCTTCAAGACTAGCATTCAGTTCGGTATAATATTGGAGCTAAGTCTTGTTCTATTAGGATTAGGTCCGGATATGGGATACCCTAATACTTCCAAACAGACTTAATTATCTGAATCCCTAGATTAGAACCAACGCTGTGCTGCAAATCAGAAAAAGTTGAGGGGCTAAACTTGATATGATATTTATTTAGATCGACTCCTGATCATATTGTGAACAGTTATCCATCATGATTTTTTAAAAAAAATCTAGCAATTCCCTCTAGAAGGTTGGCAGCAAAGGAGCAATCGTTTGCAAAAAAACAAGTGCAAAAGTATAGGGCTGGTAGTGGTTGGCTGATACCCTTTGGGCAATCCAGTGCTAACTACTTTTAAAGTAGATAACATGCATGTCAACAATCAGAATGAAAAGAAAGGGGACAAAACACATCCTTGTTCGGGTCCCATATTGGATTAAAATTGAACATAAGGATCTCCATTAATGACCACAGGGAGATTAGGATTAGTAATGCACCCCAATCCAAGACACCAACTTACAATGGAATACGAAGTGAAGTAAGATATTGTGCAGATAGGACCAACCTATCCTATCATATGCCCATTCAATATCCACTCCACTTACCATAAGGGCTTTAGTTTTTGAAGCATTAAAGAAGGAATGCGTAATTTCCTGAGCCATGAATACATAGCCTATCATATGCCCATTCAATATCCACTTTAACTACCACAAGGGCTTTAGTTTTTGGAGCATTAGAGAAGGAATGCATAATTTCCTGTACCATGAATAAATTCTCTGAAATATTTTTTTCCAAACATAAAAGCGTTTCTCTGATGTTAAAGAAGGCATCAGGGGTTTCATGCTATGCATCAAGATTTGTCGCTAATTTATAGAGTGTTGCAGAGGCTATTGGGACTTGAGCTCTATGGCTACCCTATTCTAGGGCAAGAGGACGATCAAAGTAGATTTCCAAATATTTGACTTCATGAATTGGACCCTTTTAGGTACAGTCTTACTTATGGTTTTCAAGTATTTCTTGAGGGACATGAACCGTCCGTGTGTGTCACTGGGACAGCTTCGACATGTCACTTGGCAGCGACGGTTGGTATTGGTGGAAAGTACGTGCTAACTCTAAAATCAACGGCACTAAGGTTAGGTATTGGTGGAAAGTACGTGCTAACTCTAAAATCAACGGCACTAAGGTTAGGGTAGAGGCAACTCAAATAACACCAAATTGTCGAGCAATAGGGACTTCTGCAGACCAAGCAACATGCTAGCGAGGCTGTAACATGATGGCGGCTCTTCATGACTGTATCTGCCACCTCTAAACATGCTCACCTTCGTCCAGTGCCACCACCATACATGCTCCATCTTCATCCATCAACATCTCAGCAGATAATGCTTCAATTTATTGGCCCCTGTCCAGCGCAACAAGAAACGCAGCTAGGACATAGGTTGACAAGTAATCACAAATCTTTAATTGGACAGAACGTGTGCTGGACCTCCATGCAATTTATGAGATCGTCATTTTGATTCAACCCATCAAGATTGCAATGCAAATAATCCTTGCAAAAAATCAATAATTCGCTCCCTGTACGCCGCCCTTAAAGATCCACCTAAATTATGTAATTGTCCTTCCCAAATCAAGTTAAAAAAAAAAAAAAAGGAACCACTCGTCCATTCTCCCAAATATATAGATCACAAGCTGTCTTGCTTTATTCGCCAACCTTTTCCTTTTTTTGGCTCAGACATGGTTTAGCAAAGTTACAATCCGAATGAAATTTTCTTTTGCAACTGATGAGAACGATCATAATTAAATTTGGCCTCACAAAATGCCTGACCCGGGCTACAGATGCTTTGGCGTCATGTAATATGCAACAGCTTAAAGCCTCATAAACCTTTAAGAATGACAAAATAGGATGACCCCGCTCAAAGGACAAACGTCAGGATGGTGGCACAATTCTCCCTGAAGCTAAATTAAATTTACATCTTCAATGTCACGGAATGAGAGAACTAGATCATCAGCTTCCGAAAGAAATCAAAGAATTTTATGGGAATCCTATAAGATCAACTCTTTTCTTTTTCCGCATCACCACGACTACACATCAAAACTGGTGGATGAAGGCTTTTGGTGGACAAGGAAACACATATACATCAACCGTGAACTTTCCTCTTTGCTTATCCTTTTTCCTATTTTCCTCATCCACCATCTCGGCTTTTCCATGATGCTGCATGTAGCATGCTCATAACAGCTCGTAAACGTGACAATTATCATAATGGACCAAAAAGAAAGAAAACTGTATGGCAAATTCTTTCAATGCTAATCTGATGCCAACGCTACGCTTCTCATCCATGTACAGCTACTTTCTCTTTAGGTCTTAACAAAGCCTCCTCCTCTGCAAACAACCATGCAAGCAAGACGCATCAGTTAGGTCCAAGATGGTGTAGAACATGATTGCAATTTGACAACAGTAGTACACAAGATAAACGGAAACATAGACTCAATAATAAATAAAATAAAGAGGTGAATATTATCAATGTGCACAAACAAAATAAAGGTTCCAGAGATTTTGTCTCACTGAATTTTGGAGATCCATGTTAGTGGAAATTATAGCTATGATTTAGACCAACATCTGCACAATTTGATAAAATAAACTAGACAAGCTAACTGCCAGCAGGATGATGGTGCAATCATTAAATGATTTGAAGCATCATAAGTAAGATTTTACGTGCTAGCAAGACATGGTGCAATCATTAAATGATTTCTAGTGTCATAAGTAAGATTTTACATCCCATCCATTTCTATAAGAAAACAAGACCAAGATGGGTTCGGAACTCCAAAAACCCTCCATATGAGGAGAAGATAAGATAGAAGATAGCATGGAAGGAAAGAAAGATGAAGAAAAGTTAAGAGTGAAAAGAATGAAGAATAAAATGAAAAAAAGAAAGGAGGGGAAAAGAAAAGAAAGAAATAGGAAAGGAAGAAAAGGAAAATAGAAGAAAAAAAGAAAAGAAAGAAAGAAAGAAAAAAGAAAAGAAAAGAAGGGGAGAGAGATGAAAGACCAAGATGCATGACTGCCATCGAGATGGGATAATGGGGCATCCCATTCTATGAAGAATCTAGGACATCTTCATCCCATAGAATTTAAAATTTTAGTTATAAGGACCTGACAAATTTAGAAATGTAGAATTTGAAGTGTGGCAAGTATGACCCAGTTCATGAGAATTAGGATCGATGATATATTAAATATCCTACGGTAACAAAATATCTCCAAGATCTACAACAATCAGAGAGATCATATATTCCAATGCTCATTTTAGGTTTAGCTTTAATTTAATCAAACGAGCTAAGATCCACCAAAGCTTTCTTTAAAAGGAAAAAAAAAAATCTATAGTTTAGGGCGTTCACAAAGACGTGGATGAACTTAAGAGTTTGATGATCAATGGTTTTTTCAGCATACCCTGAGATTGGACTCCTGTACAGCTTCTAACATTTCTGCAATCTCCATTTGCTTCACCACTGTGGCCTGCAATACCTGAAAGAACATGTGATGAAAATCTATAAAAAAAAAAAAAGGCATATCTCAGAGAAATATGAACAATAAACGGGACATTAATTGGATAAATTTTCTTTACTATACATAAATATGGCAATTTTGGGCCAATTGCTTATAGTATACAAACTTCCTCAAGAAGTAATGCAAACAAACAAAATGCGGAAAAAAATGATGCCACTCAACATCATGAAGATGCATCCCCTGTAAGATAACAGTGTCCAAGTTAGATAAAAGCTAACACTCTGAAATGAAGCTTCAGAATGGTGATGCTGCCAGCACCAATATTCATTAAAAGCATCAAATATTGCTCTTATTGTTAATCCAGATAAAGAACCACAAATATTAAGTACTTCCTTTTATTATATAGCTTAACTTTAATATGCTAACATTTCTAACTTAATATATGCTGTTTTTGAGCTCACCTTAGAACACAGAAAATCATTTAATATAAAATAAAAGCTTACCTTCTTCGTCTTCTCAAGGTCAAACTCAATGGACTTTATCCTGTCCCAAGAATCAAGGAGTGCATGCTCTTTTTCCTGTGGAATTTCTGCGGGCTTGCTACTGAGTTCATTGAACATCAACTCAAGCCTCTGAAGGCGTTCTAAACAAGGACTGACATGGTCTTCCTTAACAGATTCCACACTTGGATGGTTATCTGGTGTAAGGACCAATGTATCTGATGGACGGAATGTTCTCCAACCTCCTTTCTTGTCTACAACCAAAGATACGAAAGAAGGGTAGCAGTTTAACCAAAAATGTGACTAGTACTCTTGCAAGATATCTTATATTTCCTTCCTCTGAATCCTTGGTGAGTTTGCGCATATCAGAGACCAAGTTACCTGAAATCATAAGGGACCCATCAAAATTCCCTATTTGAAAATTCAAAGGATCTTGTAGCACAAAAGCTAAAGAAGAGACACTTTATAGTCTACAGGAAAATATTCTGTTAAACATCTAACCTAAACATACTTAACAACCTATTTTCTAAGCAAACTGCCATTGCCACTAATTTCATAAATTATAGTAATTCTGCATGAGCATTTTAGCCAGTTTTTAAGCAACATGAGAACTCAAAGGCATTAAAGGGGAAAATCTTATATTATTGCAGCTCCCTAAAAAGTGACTGTTGTTGCATTTGTAATGCAGATTTTATTTCATGGTATTTTATTCTAGTCACCTTCTTGTCACTGCTTTTTGGATGTAAAATTTCACACATCACAGACATGAATATATTCTTTTAATATATTTGACAATGCTCTCATTGTGCCTCAACTTTGATGTGCAAAAGCCTTTAGACATCTGCAATGAGGTATCAATAGGCTAAAGGGTCAGAAAGGTGATTAGCGAATACTGGGAAATAGTAGTAATGAGAAATGATGAGCAACTTCCACATTAGAAGACAGCCATAGCTATGAAAAGATGATTAAAGTAGGATTTGTATAGCTGGCCCAAACTGCCAGAATAAAGTGTATTTATATATACATGCAATTAACTTAGTACAAACAGAAGATGTAACAGCCAATGATGACAGGGATCCATAAGTACATAAACATAAGTAAATACCTCAATAAAGAACCAAGAAAGTTAAAAAGTAATTCGATTCCTACTACAATTAGGCAATAAGTAATTTGACAAACTGCAGAACTTCGCTAACAATTTCAGTATGTCAGGGGAAAAAATCAAGTAGCAGAACAATAAAAACACATCCACACTCTCAAGGCAGAAAATACCTACACAATATTTATTTTATCACCATCGGAATTCACAATAATTGAATCAAGCACGGGCCACTCTGAGCACTTATAGTTCTAAAAGATTATCAACTGCTACATTCCAACACTAAAATTGTCATGATTATACAGCTTCTCTTGCAACAAAACCAGGCTGCCACAAATACTTCATGATGGGCCAAAATACCTACATGTAAAGATACCGAAAGATGTGTGGAGCAAAACATAGTTTATAATGTTCCCAACTAGTGTTTGCCGTACCACCTCATACTGCCCGATATGGGGTGCACCATACCATATGGTACCAACACTATTGTACCGGTCTGTACCCTGTATCAACACTCAAAAGGATGGTATTGGTATAGGGTCCGATATCAAGATGGTGAACCTTGTTCCCAATAATCAAAAAAATCACTGGCTTAAGACTTAAACAAGCAGCTTATTAGGCTCTAGTGCAACATAATTGCAGAAACAATCATCTGAACCAGTAGTAGATTTTTGTTTCTAGTAAAAGTGAACTTTCAGAGGAGAGCAAGAAAGGAATTTAGAATCAAAAGAGCAGGGTTGACTAACAAGTTATGCAGGAGTAGCTCTAGTTATCAGTACCCAGTGAATGCGACGATCCATTGGCAAAGGCATGTCCATGATCCTTGTGTTCTTTAGATGCATTACAGGCAGATCCTGCTCCCCTTCTGCAGTCTACAGCTTTATCAACCATCATGAAGTCACCAGTGCAACTGTAGTAAGCTGCACAATCTGTCGCCCTGAACTGTATAACAATAATGAAAAAAGATATATTTAGCATCTACTAGATCGAACAAAAAAAATACTCCATCATAATGATTAGAAACTATTACTGCAACTGCTCAAGAAGATCAGAATATACATGCAATTATATGATTATATCATTAATGTCATAATGTCAGTTTAATGAAATATAATGATTAGCATCTTTACAACATAGAACAAACTACCGAGGACAATAGTGGTTTAGACTGTAAAGATAACAGGCTCTATGGAATGATCATGGATGTCATGTCAATTATATCAGGAACATCAGCTTGGACCAGCTGAAGGGAGGAGGCAGGTGGAGAGGAAGTAGAAAGGAATAAGAAGGCCTTTGATCCCATAGTTCAATGATTTTTCGAGATAGACAAAAGAATCATCTTTTTGATAGTGTCCCAAAATTTAAAAGAATTTCAGTATCACCAGGCCTCTGTTACCTTCTTTTTCTCCCATCATCCCCAGATCTGAATCCCATGAGAGATATATCATGGATATATTAGTGAGGCATTAATACAGCCCCTAAAAGGAAAAGGTAATAGGCATATAAATATGATAAAGCAACACTTTAGGGAAGACTGAAAAATGGAAGTCATGATTTCCAATAAATACAACAAAATTCAGCATTCAACAAAACATATATAAAGCAAATAGTATTAAGTTGTTTATTGGACATTTCAACCCTCCCCACCCAGCATCCTCTTTTAGCCTTAAGGCTGCATTTGAAAGCAGAATAAGTTACCCAGTGTAAATGGGTTAACTTATTCGTTGTCCTCTTTTCTCTGGAATAAATTACTCCATCCTACATGGAGTAATTTATTCATGGGATAAGTGGGGTAAATGGGTTTGCAAGCAAAAGGTTGGGTAACAAATTTTCAGAAATAACTTTTGCACTTCTGAAAATATGGTTTACCCAAGCGTTTGGCTCAAAAAGGGTAGAGTAACTAACTTCAATGGATTTTACTCCCCCTTGTTCAACTTCCAAATACAGGAGTAATTTATTCATGGGTTACGTGGGGTAAACGGGTTTGGAAAGCAAAAGGTTGGGTACCAAATTTTCAGAAATAACTTTTTGCACTTCTGAATATATGGTTTACCCAAGCATTTGGCTCAAAAAGGGTAGAGTAACTAACTTCAATGGATTTTACTCACCCTTACTCAACTTCCAAATGCAGCCTAAGTGAATTACATGTTAGTGAATGAGCAAGAATGGGAACAAAGTATGACCGACCAGAATAATTCAAGGATTTAGGGGCTGTTTTGATGCCAGAAGATCTCATCAGTCTGGTAAGATCTTCTGGCAGGTTGTGAACATTTTAAAAGTACAGCTAAGTTGGGATGGCTCAAAGATATCACCGTGCCAGGCTATAGCTAATCCTTGTTTTTCAGGGATGATGGATTCCATTCTCCAGGTGATTTACCTTATCCCTAGATAATGGCAATTTGGTGTTCCATGGCTTCTCCATTCCATTGGACTGGCTCCACTTCACTGCATTTTCAAGATAAAGTCCTGCCATAGGAAGATCTTATCAGGCCAACAAGATCCTCTGGCATCCAAACAGGCCCTCAAAGAAATGACTGATTTTTCCTTCATATATTGTCATAATATATATGAAGGTAATAAGGACATGGCTCGGGTAGAAATAAGTGTGTCAATATCTGTATATTATAATTCCTGCAAATAATATCGGTAAGTCAAACATTATATTTTGAGATTCTATTTTGAGATTCACTATCACGTATACCCATAAGTTTTATTATCTGGTCTTCTTTTTTGTTTCTGATTTTCACAAGGGAGTCAGCTCAATGTTATCATTAGAGGGAGTGGCTGTTACCTAGAAAGTGGAGATTTAGAAAATCACAGACACACAAGAATAAATATGTTCCTATCTCTAGGACCTGCTTCAACTTCCAACTTAAAGTCTTGAAATCCTTTAGAAGGCAATCTTCCTAGGAATATCAAATTGGTTTGTTGAAAAACATATGAGCTCTATAAAGGACTTATGAAATGATAAGGTGAAATAGAACTTAAGTCATACTCACTTATCAGTCCAATTTCTAAATAGATGTTTGTTTTCTTTCCTTTTTCTTTTTAGCATGAAAGATATTATAATGAAGGAGCCTACATTAGTCTCCATATCTGTCCAGAATCATATTAAGCCATGTATCCTAAAGATGAAAGCATCATAATATACCTTAATATGGTATCCACTTCAAATCTCATCTGTCAGCATAAATATTATAGGAGATATCCATCTTGGCACTTCAGAGCCATATCATACTATAACACATCTTCATGCATAGTCAAAATGTTACAAAATAAGGATCATAAATATGGTCATATTGCACATGTAAGCACATTACTCACTTCTTCTTGAACTGGAGCCAAACGATTGTATTCAGTAGTTCTGGATATAACAGGAGAACCAAGATCGTCAACATCTGATCCTGATTCAGCTGTTGATATGTCACTACATCTTCCCTGCCATTCAGTTTACAAAAGGAAAGATGAACAATTGATCAACACAATCAACCTATACTAAAAACCATAAACAATTCAGTGTCTTGCCTTTAGTGGACGTAGCCTGCCCCTAGAACAGGGAGCATTTCTTTGTTCTCCATCAGATACTCTCCTAACTTCCCTCACAAATGATGCTTCAACACAACGTACAAGCTACAGGTAAAAATTATAAATCATATCAGTATAGTTCATTCTTCTTGGTTGATCAATGCACTGTGTATTTGATGAAAAATGTAATATAAAGAAATTGTGAGCTGATATAATATAATATGGTTGTCCTGTTACTGCATGACATGTTCTACCTTCATAATGACAGGGTCATTCCATGGTCCTTTATTAGATCTAAGACATCCACCTTCATCACAGCATGTGCATGAGCCACCCAGAAAATCTGGCAGTTGGCTGAAGGAAAAAAAAAAGGGTGGGGGGGGGATTTGACTTTCAGCTGCCAGAGAATATAAAGTGAAAAATTGATAGCATCAGAGCTAGGTAAGATAAAACAAACCAACCTTGCATCAATAGCTTCAAGAAGCCTGCTCTGGTATTTGGTTCCCAGTACCTGTGGATATTAAATAAACAATAAATCAAGGCTGAAGAAATCAGGGAGAAAACTACATATTTACTTCAAAAGCATGGATCCTTACATGTATCTTTGCTGTAGTTTTGGGGTCAAGAAATCCCTTTACAGTGTTCCAAAGCAGCTTGAAACCGTGGCCAGCATTAACAATGAACATTTGATGTAGTGTCTGCATAAATGAATGGTTGAGCAACCCTCCTATGAATACCCAACAAAAGATACTTGAAAAGAATATATTAGCATAAAACAGTAGATACCTCAGGATAGTAATCACCATCTATTTTCTGCATATTGTGCAAGAGATCTCTTGCTGTCTTGCTGAAATTCTTCAATCCCTGAATACCAATACAACTCTATATCAGAGTGGCTTCCCCGGTGACTAAAGAAGATTACCAAGAAAGCAAAATATGCTATGGGAAATCATTTATGTTTCTCATTTAAAAGAGATGAACCCTTGCAACCATATTAGCATCAATTATACAGTAAATAGAGTAAAAAAAAAGAAAAGAAAAGGGAAAAAAAAAAAGCAGAGGTGTCATCTTACCACACCATGCACATCCAGTATTGTAGTTGTGGAATCAATGTGTCTTTTGGCAGCAATTGAACAAGCAGGAAATTTCTCATGCAGTGCCTTCTCAAATTCCTGTACGTGATATTTTATGTAGCGCTCAACTGTGGTAACGTGAGCAAGCTTGTTTGGCTCGACTTTCCCAAGCCTCTCAATATATACAGGCCTTCCCTGCCTGTCCGCTCCATGGTATCCTTGGGGATAATAGCGCAGGACTTCCTCCAGTTCTTCAAAGTCAAAATCCTTGAATCCAGTACATTTGATTGTCATTATCATGCCAAATAAGGATTATGAATGATTTCAAGAGAACAAAAGCAAATTGTAATTAAGGCAGTAACATATTCAAAAAACAAGCTTTATAACTTGGGAAAACATTTTTATGCTGGAATTAGCCCACTACGTAAGAAGACTAGCTAAAGCTAAGGATGTAAATGTGTGAAAATAACACATTATAGAAAAAAGTTTTTAACTGTACCTCTAAGGAGAAATATACATCCTCAAAGACCATTCAGAGAGGACAGATCGAAATGAACCATAATACCCTGATAAATTTGAAAACGAATAGAAAATAGAACTTCTTATAATTGGCAAAGATAGCATTAGACCATTAAATCTGTCACACCGTGAACTGGTCACATATAGATTATTCACTTTCATTCTATTTTACAATAAAGATACATATACTTTTATAAAAACTCGACTTCCATATTCTTATTGTTATCATTATCATTATCTGATAAGACTCGCTATGCCTCCCAAATCTTGAAACTGTTTCCCTAATGCATGTACAAGTGTTCTGCAGTATGTGATAGTTGCTTCACCTCCAAAATGTTGTCAGATCCAAACTCTTTTCTCCATCTAAGCATCTCAGCCCACATCTGGGTCGTTTTCTCAAAGTCAAATTTCCTAGCCTTAAGAAATCTGCACGAAATGATCGGATTAATTAGCCACCATAGGTATAGCTTAAACGCATGCTTAGAACTTAAAAATTTACAAGATATAATAACTAACATTACGCAGCTTCAAGTACAGCAGATGACTGAATCATGAAAACAGAACACATAGAAAACCTTAAACATCACCACCAACCTGAGCAATGTGTGATAGTCATCATGTCTATCAGGCAATAAATCCTTGGCAATAAGCTCTTGCCGGAAAGCATAGACTGTGCGCTCTTCTTCTGCATCCCTTATGTCCTCGATCGCAACCGAAGGCACCCTGAAATAGACTTTCCGTTTTCCTCTTTTCTTAAGAGAATGAGTAAATTTGGTGGAAGCATTCAAAGCCTTCTTCTTCAGAGACCCGATCTTTGTTCTCCTTCTTTCGTCTTCCGAGCCCTCCACATCCGATCTCCTCTCCTTTCTCTCATCACAACTAACCGGTCCTTCAAATCCTTCTGCGTCGCAGACTGCAATGCCGCAACGCATGATCAATAATTCAGATAAAACAATCAAATCACCGCTTTTATAGGACTAAACTACAGTATGTTCTACAGAGTGGAGGGAGGAAAAACTAAATAAACATACCTGACATTTGTGAGATCTCAGACTTGAAAAGATGACAACTGCAACTGATACTGTTAGTAAAACCCCATACCGAATCACAAAAACACCGTCTCTCCCCTAATGTTGGTATTCTGATTTAAAAACCGGGAAAAAAGAAAGAACCATCTTACATATCAGTATCACTGAGGGGTCCTAGGGTGCAGCAAAGATCCAAACAAGGAAACTTCGACAGCTGACCAGTGGCCGTAAATAAAGAAAGATATACATACTATTTTCTAATCTTTTTTCTTCCTTTTTTTAAACGTCAGATCTAAATGTTACCTCAATAATTCCAAGATTAGATAAGAGAACGGCTAGTACGTCGTCAGAACCTCCAAGATCCAGTTCAAAGGAACCGCAAAATCCTTTCAAAGGAGAGGCTCGCGACCTGCATTGACTCAACCGTCATTCGAATCCACGAATAAATTCTCTGCCGAAAACGAAACCTCAGTAAATCCCAGTAACCCGTCAAAGATCCACTGAAACCGCACCGAATCTCGTAATTCAAGTCTATTTCCCAAAACAGCCCAAAAACACTTCGAAATCAAGAAACTGCATTCTAGATTCCGATTTCCCGGATCCAAAGCACCAAGAAACGAGTTCCAAACCGATCTAACAAGATCAAAAAAAGAACTCCAGAAACGCCGGATCCAGGAATCAACGGTGATGGCGGATCTAAAGAGCTATACCTCACGTAACTCTAGTGCTGCCCGAGAGCGGAGGGCGAGAAGGGAATCTCCAACAACAAGAAGAATCCGAGGATAAATCGGTGAGAGCAGAACGGGGAGGGCTACTAACTATGGAATGATGCGGGATTTCTAATCTGGACTCTGGAGAGAGAAGTATTGGACCGGTTCTTCTCTGACCCTTCCTCTCTTCGTCTCTCTCCGTAACGCTCTCCCCTCCGGTGTTTCGCCTGCTGGCGTTCGGAAGGGAAAGATTCGAAGATTCCAGCGAGCGGCTTCTCTCTCTATTTGTCTCTCTCTTTGTGGCTTCTCCATATTTTATTATTATTATTATTATTATTTTCTACTTGCGCTACCTCTACGGGTCTCACTATATGTACGCTTTTTTTTATACGTGGCGATCTTTTTTTCTAATTTTTCATTTTAATTCTTAGGCCAAGCTTTCGGTCCGATTAGATTAGGTGGACCAGACCGATTTGTCAAAACACTACGCCACGTCGCGAAGGCAACAACCGAACCGCATGCATAGAACTTCCTATGCGGGCGTTACATCAACCGCTCCACTATGCAAATAGATCTAGCCCATCCATATCCGACACATACATAGTGCACGTAGAGTTTCTATGCGAACGTCCTCATCATACCACCAGACTATGGTTGGCATTTGATGACCCAAGAAGATCACCAAGGTGACGTCAACGATAATAGCCTGGCGATCCGAGTAACTATTTATTATTCGATACGAGAAATAAAGATTACCGCTCATATAATATCAAAATTATTTTTAATATAATTTATAAAATATATTTAATAATTATACAAATATATTATTATTTATATAATAAATTATTAAATATATTTTAATATGTTATTTATTGATGTATTTTATAAAAATATATTTATTAATTTTATAAATTATATTAATTATTATTATAGAATCGATATTTTTATCTATATCTATAATATATTATCATTTTATTTTGACTAGAAAATTGGATAAATAGAAGCTATATTAAATAATTTTATAATAAAAATATAAAGTATAAAAATATATTTTTATTATAATTAAAAATTTTAACTAAATAATAATATTACAAAAATATGATTAATAATATAATATAATATACATCATCAATATAATATATAATATTAATGTACTATATTATATGTATTGACATATCAAGTTTTTCTTATTTTATGGGATATTTTTGTTTTCTAAATTTTAACTTAAGATCATTTTCTGAAATGATCTTGAATATCTAATTGCAAGAATAAATTTTCTATTACTAAATTAGATGATGATTTAAGAAGTAAAAATAATCTTGAATCGTCATCATATAAAATTTTCATAATGCAACTAAATATATTGATCTTCTCATTTTTACATACATCATTTTCATCTTTAGAGAACATTCATACCAAACGCTTAATCATTATATGATATTAACAACCACTCCCTTCAACTAAAAGTATTGGGTCCCTTATACGAAATGAAAATTTTTAGAAACTAAAAAAAAAGAGAACTATCTTTTTATTCTCATGGCATTTGGTACAGTGCTCTTTTAATATTATTTTATTATAAAAATATTTTAAACCTTATTCTACTATTATTTTTATATTTTATTATTATTTTAAAAAATAATATTTTATTATTTTATTATTCTATCATCATATTTTATTATTTTTAAAAAATAGAAGGGATGGTCATTGCTCATCTCTCTATTATCCCACATCGGCTTCCAATGTGAGGAGTGGTGCACTATCAAGAAAGAAGAAGAAGGAAGAGAGAGTATGAGTAATATAATTTTTATTTTTTTTAATTTTTAAATTATATTTAAAATTTAAATTATTTATCATATCATATCATGGTTAGTTAAAATTAGAATAGTTTAATATCTTCCTATGATATGGATGGTTAAAATAATAATAATAATAATAAAATAATTTAAAAAATTTTGGGGCACCGCAGCAAATTTTTTTTTTTTTAAATGGTTCGGTGACTCTATCTTCGTTAGTGTGAACAGGGGAGCACAAGGGTTCTTTAATTGCACCGTGCGTATAATCTAGGGGACCGAATGTCCGGACGAAAGCGCTCGGGAGCGAAAAGGGCCCGCTTTTGGACGGTCCATTTTACGAGGGTGCCAACAATCCTGCGGCTAGATGCGAGAGACGAGTGTGGTCCCGTCACCCGACACCAGGATAGCAGGTTAGGGTTCACTGAGATACGGTGACTAAGAGCGTAGGTTAGTTATGCTTCGCGCACGTTAGCTGGCTACAAACACCTCGATTACGCGTCGCATTTCTACTCCAGAGCACGCAGATCCCATGAAACGTCAGCTGTACGGCCATTTACTCCGAGACTCTTTCCCATCCCCACAAACGAGAGGGTGCGTGGGGCCAGGAGCAGTTTTGCGCTGTTGCGGTTCCTTCTTGTCTCTTTGAATTAATGGTTCTTCCAATCATCCAATGGAATTTATTTAGGGGTCACGGAAGCCACGTGTGCGCTTGCGTCAGGCGCGGTGGACTATTGTGTATGACGTGGCAGGTTATGAGCCACAGAAGGTTCAAGAGTGCAGGGTATCCGAGGATGGCTTCGTTTTCTTTTTGCTTATGCTCAAATTACGGATGGAATTGAAGCAGTGGAGGGAGGGATTGTGCACAAGGATTCCTGATTTTAGGAGCCGCAGAACCGTTCAGAACTAGTTTTGTAGGGATTCCATGTAGCATTTATTGGTTGTTTAACAAGCAATAGAATTACTCTTGTTTGTATCCAATTTGGAGGATGAAAACAGTTGCATCACTAGAAGTTCAACGCTTTGCAATTTGAATATGAGACTACAAGAAAAAAAAAAAAAATCTATGGACATGCTAAAAAAATGATATTCCATACTACAAACTCAAATGTTGGTTGAAGACAGCAAGATTGTTCCTCGATTTTAGGGTCAACATGTATACTATTGTTCTTTGGTATTTTTTTCACTATTTATTGTAGGTTGGTGATGCGTGCTTTCTACCTAAATGTATCATGCACATGCAAATCATTTGTCTAATTTAATATTCTGATGCGTGAAAACGCCCCCAGGAAAGCTAATCTGGTAATTAATATAATCAAGGTCGGTTATAAGAGCTGGTTTATATATATTTAAATATTTTTCGTATATGTACAAAATATTCATATATTTATCTAACTAAAAGATCCGGACAAATTTAAATTCATATATTTATCAAACAGTTGAAAAAACCAATCCTTGCATACATGTTATAACTGCAGACCGCGTTGAGACGGTGCAATTTCTGCCGCTCGCCACTCAGGTAATTTACTCACCAAGAAGTGGGTATCTTCCGTATAGCATGGGAATAACATAACCATCACGAAAAAAAAACATAATAGCCAGCCATCAGTTTCTTGTACGCCATTGCCGTGCCATCGGGAAAAGCCACGGTCCTTTATCAGGTTCAGGTTGCAATGCTTGCTTGCTTAAAGCCTCATTAAGGAAAGCAATTGGTGGCTGCCTTTGGTTATGGATCCGCTTTCCTTGGTCCGTCCTTTCTGATCTTAAACATGAGGAGAGAGATGGCATTAGCAAGCGCATCAAAATAAAAGCATCCATCCATAGACATACAACTTGAACTCTTGAAGGCCTTTCATTAAATTTGCCAATTATGAATAGGACGTCCTTTGTACCTCCCAGCTACAATTCCCGGAGTTCCTCGTAGAAACATGGAGTATGTTCCTATTAAATTAGGATATATGGTATATTCATGGCATTTTAGGATCTATATTCGGGCTAAAACTTAATAATATAAAATTATTATATTTCTTGTAACTTGCAAGGAGGTTGATGATCTGATATTTCAATGGCCGGCGACCTTGGATTCTTTAATTTACCTTCCATTTTTTCGAAAAGTCCATGCTAACCAACGAACGAAATTGACTTCCATTCCGTTTTACGACAATAAATATATTCAATTCCCTGGTTGCAAGGAAAGTATTTCGGAGAACCAATCAAGCGGACATGAGCCGAGTCATGCAAATCCTCTAGTGACACGTAGTAGAAGAACTTTTTGTGAAATGAAATGATGCATCCTCGCATCACTCTAGCCGTGGCAATCTCCAGTAGTTGCAGGTTAGTTCAAATGCCTTAATATCCATCCAGGAAAACAGCCTCCTCTAGCCAGGCGACGCGGAAAGATCACTTCAAATCCCCATAACATTGGGAGTTTCCCAAATGGTGATCTTTTCGATCAATTAAAAAAAAAAAAAACTTCCAAAACACCACGGTTCAAGACCGCTGGACGGTGGACACAGTAGTAACACCGGCATTTCATCTTGATCTTTTTGGCTGTATCAAACCTTTTTCATCTTTTTTTTTTCATATCTGGAGGGCTCCAAACGGAGGAGGATACGGCTAAAAAAGGGCGGATATCGTGGCAGAGGGGGTCAAGACTCATCAAGGGAGGCGTCGCTATCCGGCAAGCCGTTGGGTCGCTATCGTGCCTGCTATCCCCCTTTTGTTGTTTTGGCTCGGCGGGGAGCGGACGAAGACATGCCGCCGGTGAGGGGAAGTGGGAGACAGAACATCGCTGGGACTGGGAGCGGAGTCCGGCGAGATATTCCCCCAATTCTCAATTACCGCCCGTGATCTCTGACCGGTCTCGTCTTGTCCTCGGAATTCCCGCGGATGGGGGCACCGCCGCCGTTTTGGCGCCTGGTTTTGCGGGGTGTGGGGTTTGAGAGGATTTTTTTTTTTTCTTGGCTTTCTAGGAAGCGAATGTCGGTCTTGGCCTTGATAATTATTTTATTACAATGGTTCTGTCCTAAGTTCCTCGAGATTCAAAAATAACAGCGGTTATAATATTGTTATAAAAATGTTGCTAACACGTATTTTTAGGATGCCCGTTAAAAAATATTTAATATTTCTTAAAAATAATAAAATATATAAATCAAAATAATATTAAAAATAAAAATTATTATAAAAAATATAATAGATATAATTATTTTTATAAAATAATTTTTATTTTTAATATTATTTTGATTTATATATTTTATTATTTTTAAAATATTAAATGCTTCTTAATGGATGCTTTTAGCAAAATTTTTAGTGTAATGATTTTGTGCAGTGAATACAAACAATAGCTCTTTGTCGGAGGTAGCGGGTGTCGGTGGAGGATGGAGTGATATGTCGCTTGAGTCCCTTCGTTCTAGGACTAAATGGCATGTTTCTGAGATGCCGTTATCCTGACGGTTTGTGTTTATTATTATTTTGAAATTCTAACTTATTGGGCTTAACGAGATCCTCCGATGCTCTGGTGTGCGTTTGATTCGAGATCTATACAGAAATTAAAATTAAATTAAATATAAATCAAAAATCAATATATTTATATTTATATTTATTTTATTCAATAAATATAGATACGAATATAAATATTATTTATATATAAAAATTTATATTTATATTTATTTTAAATAAATATGAATATAATTTAGATATTAAAAATATAAATATAATTATAGATATAATTTAGATAATTAAATTTTATGATGATAAAAATAAAAATATTATTAAATAAATTATAAATTAAGTTAATCGTGTGTTTATATAATTATATATTTTTAAAAAAATTAATAAATACTATATAAAATTATATAGAATTATATATAGATTCGAATATTCGGATACGAATTGGATAGTTATCTATCCATATTCATATCTATTTTTCTTTGATAGATATGAATATGAATATAGATATTAATTAATTTTTTAAATTTTTATTTATATTTAAATTAATTAAAATATAAAAATAAAATAAATAGATAATATTCATATTATTTTTATTTATAAAAGCCAAGGGTAAAATTATCCGCTCAATGGACGAAAATAGCAAGATATCTCGCCCTCGCTTTCCTACGGATTTTGATGTAATGAATTATAAGTGTTGTTGGGGATAAATTCCGTTCCTGCCAAAGTCAAGTTCGGCGCCCAGCCTGATGCGGTCAATAGCCATGGAAGAGCCTCAGTGGATGCGTGTTAGCTGAACTCCTACATTCGGCCGAACTTCTCAGCGGCCGGACCTCAGCCGAAGTCCTTCAAACCGACCGAACTCTCAAGCGGTCGGGCTTCATACTTTCAGTGGCCGAACTCCTCAAGCGGTCGCTCCCTCGGTCGAACTCCTCAAGCGGTCGCCCCCTCGGCCGAACTCCTCAAGCGACCGTCCTTTCAGCCGGCCGAACTCCTCAGTGGTCGTCTTAACTGAACTTCGGCCGACCGAGCTCCCAGCGAACCTCTCCAACGATCGAGCCTTTACGGAAGTCGGACTTCCTACAGACTTCTTCAGTAGACGAGCTTATCAGTGGCCGAACTCCTTATGATGAATTCCTGCAGGCGATCTCGCTACAGTTACACGACAATAACGATCGGCATTTATCGGCAATAACGATCGGCAATAACAATCGGCATTTATCGACAATAATGATCGGCATTGATCAAGACAGTTACGACGCCCATTAACCAAGGCGGTTACAACAAGCTCCCTCTATAAAAGGATCCTCCAAATACACTGATGCCAGGTTCTGAAAACCCTTTTCTTCTTCTCTATACTCTATCGAGCACTCCATTCCTATTGGCAGGAACTGATTTGAGCATCGGAGGATCTTGTCGGAGCCATCCTCCACCGGCTCCAAGCGAGATTTTATTTTGCAGATCCCCGACGGCAGCCTCTTCGGCCTCAACTCCGACGACGATCAATTTCTGTGTCAACAAATGTCAAAATTAGTAAATACCAACCACATCAGAATCATTACTGCTGATTCTTGTTTCATAAATATATAGATATATATATATATATCCAAATAAGTTATGAATAAAAGTTTTTTTTTATTTCTTTATTTTTTTTATGAAAAAAAAAATAGATTAAAATAATAAATAAATAATAATCAAATCTTCATCTCGCGATGGTGCCTTGAAACTTCTGGCTGGCCAGCGGTGCCTTTCTCGGCGGGTATAGGCTGCTTGGCTTGATTTGGCCGCTCGATGCCGTACGGCAGGCGGCAGCTGTTGCCGGGATTAGTGGCATTCACTCCAGCTTGACTCTTTCTTGTCCCACCATCGCAATTTTATTATTTAATTATTTTTCTCATTTCCCCTTATAAAATAGATGACGGAGGAGGGGAGCAGAGGGCCCCGTGATGTTCCGTTTCCATCCCTTCTCCTCCTCCGCGACAAAAGAGTCGGGCCCGCTCGTCCCACCGGAGGCCGTAATGTCTGGTGGGAAATAAACCCAAAGTAGCGAGGGTACTTTCGGAATGCAAGAAGTAGTGAGCCCCACAACACCAGCAGCAGCGGCTGCGAACCGTGCTTTCACGGATGCCGGGCACTACTGATAACAAGTACCGCGCCGCCTTTATTCCTCGGGGAGGCAATCGCGATCCTTTTTGACCTTCGGAGGGTTTGCCCACGCATGATGCATGATAGACTGCAAGATGTGGTGAAAAGAACGACCTATTATTCTGTTTGATTTTTTTTTCTTTTATTTTTTTTTAAAAAAAAACTGATATTTTTGACAGTTTTATAGTATATTTTTTGTTTATTTTTGAATGGAGTTTTTGCTCTGTTGGGGATAAATCCCGCTCCTGCCGAAGCCCGGCCCGACGCTCAGCCCAATGTAACCAGTAGCCGCGGAAGAGCTTCGGCAGACGGGCTTCAGCCGAACTCCCAGCGGCCGAGCTTCTTCCAGCAGGCCGAACTGGTCAGCTCCCGAGCTTCTTCCGGACTCCCAGCGTCGAGACCGAACTTCCTGGGCGGCCGAACTCCTTCGGACTCCCCACGGCCGAACTCCTTCGGACCGACTCCAAGCGGCCGAGCTTCAATGAAGTCCTCTCAGCGGCCGAACTCCTCAGCGGACGGGCTTTAGCGGAATCCCCAAGCGGTCGTCACTCAGGAGCCCGAACTCCTCGCTCGTCACTCGGCCGAACTCCTCAGCGGTCGCCCTCATCGAACTTCGGCCGACCGAGCTCCTACCGAACTCTCAAGTGTCCAAGCCTCAGCCGAAGTCCAACAGCCGGCCGAACCCCAAACGGCCGAGCTTCGGATTCTCAGCAGCCGAACTCTTCAGCGGACGAGCCTTAGCTGCATACCTCCAGCCAGACGCCTATGGGAGCCGAACTCCCTCCTATCTTCCTCTTCAGGAGCCCGAACTCCTCCGAAATGGGCACACGACGAAGGCCTTCAACCCTTCATTCGGCAAGCTCTGCAACCATCACCATCAGTCAGTCCGCCGCACCATCAGTCAGTCCGCCGCGGGCGATAGCGACCCACTGTCAGGCGGCGATGGCTGTCACCCTCAATCCGCCGCACACGGCACCATCCCGTGAGACTGACTCCGCCGAACCTCGAGCGGCCCGCCAGCACGCGGCTGCAGTTGTCACCATCAAGCTCCACTATATAAAGGACCCTCCCGACACGCTAAGGCTAAGCTCTCTGACTCTCTGACTCTCTAAGCTCTCCTCCTCATCTCTAAGCTCCGGAACTCATTCCGAGCACTCCATTACTGTTGGCCGGAAACTAACTTGACCGTCGGAGGGTCCTGCCGGAGCCACCACCCCACCGGTTCCGGACGGGACTTCGTTTTGCAGGTCCCCGGCGGCGACCTGTCGAGCCTCTCTCGGAGGAGATCTTATCTCCGCGGCCGAGCTTTTCTCGGAGAGATCTTATCTCCTGCAGCCTGAGGTCGAAGTGCGCACTCGGGGAGATTTATCTCCTGGCCGAAGTTCTCTCGGGGAGATCTTGTCTCCTACAGCCGAGATCGAAGTGCATGCTCGGGGGAGATCTTATCTCCTGCGGCCGAGCTTTCCTCGGGGAGATCTATCTCTGCACGAAGTGCGCGCTCGGGGGAGATCTTATCTCCTGCGGCCGAGCTTCCCTTGGAGAGATCTTACTCCTGCAGCCGAGGTTGGTGCTCGCATTAGGACGAGGTTCACCTCCTGTTCCTAACCGAGGCTGTTCGCGTCGCTCGGGAGAGATCTTATCTCTAGCCGAGGTTGTTGCTCGCGTTAGGACGAGGTTCTCCTCCTGTTCCTAACCGAGGCTTATTGCACTCGATCGCTTGGGAGAGATCTTATCTCTAGCCGAGGTTGTCTACGATCGCTCGGAAGAGATCTTATCTCTGGCCGAGGTTGGAGCTCGCGTTAGGACGAGGTTTCTCCTAACTGTTCCTAACCGAGGTTGTTCGCGGTCGCTCGGGAGAGATCTTATCTCTAGCCGAGGTTGTCTACGATCGCTCGGAAGAGATCTTATTCTCTAGCCAAGGTTGACTCGGTCGCTAGAGAGAATTTATCTCTAGCCGAGGTTATCTACGGTCGCTCGAGAGAGATCTTATCTCTAGTCGAGGTTGACTCGGTCGCTCGGGAGAGATCTTATCTCTAGGAGAATGAGGGTACAGGTACTCGTTAGAGAACGAGGGCACTGAGCGTGACCACCTCGAGTAGTCATTAGGAAGTCTACCTTCTCGTCAATGACTGACTCGATGCTGCAGTAGTGTGTCTGGTTCTTTGACCTGAGATGCATCGGCAGTTCACCTTGAGGGTGTTATAGTTTGACTACACCATTACTCGGTCTCCTAGCCATATGGAATCCTGAGGTGTATGTTGGCTATAGCATGTTCATTGTAGGAACTGGATTGCATCAAGATGGAATCTATCTACCTCGGTGGTAGAGGAGTAGCCCTATGATGATCATGAGAATCAAGTCCAGAAATCCATGGCCATGGTAGAGTGAAATAATAGAAAGAGTTTCTATTTAGATTTTCAACATGGACTCGAATCGAATGATTACATCATATGACAGAGACTAGGGTTTGACGAGTTCACCTTAACCCTAATCTGATCGGGCTCAAGATAGAAGAACTTAATCACACAGGTAGCTGCACCAAGAGGTTCGCATTCAGCTCTGATGGGTTGCCACCATATACTGCTAGGTGTCACTGGTGGATTTTGGGAGCATTTAGAATGATTTAGATGATCGATCATTCTAGCTGTTCGAATCAGAAGAGTTCTGATCCATCGAAAGGAGTTTCGATGATGTCTATGATAAGAGATCATGACATATCCATTACCAATACAGAACTGAACCTAACTGGGTCACACAAATAAGGGTTTGAATTTGGTGATCATTCAATTGAACTGATCTAGTTCAATTGATCTGAATGAGATTCAATTAGTTCAAGAAAATCGTGCTAGCACTCGATTGAACCTAACGTTCTTCTTTCTTTTACTATCATAAAAATTGTCCTGACTGAGCCAAAGGAGTTTTGTGCTCAATCAGAGGCCTTCATATGGTCTGACTGGAGTTGTCAAGTCAGAATAGTTTTCTTATTTGTAAGACATTACTGCCATTTTTGGTCACCTGCCATTTCTTGTTCTTTGACTTTGGTCAAAAGTCTACCTTTGACTGGTCAAACATTGACCATTGACCCTTTGACTTTTGACCACATGTCATGCACCTATTGGAGAGCTGGTGGGGCCTGTCCCCTGCCAGAACTGGCAAGGGAAGGCGCACGCCAAGGGTGGCGTGAGCCCAAGTAGGAGGCGCCTAGGAGTCCTTGTTGGACAAGGACTCCACCCCCCTTTTGGATTCCAATCAGAGTTCTACTAAGAATCCAGTTTGACTGATCTTAGGCGCCCTCTAAGGAGGAATCCAGGGGTCTCTATTCCACCATCAGATTTAGATCTGATTTCACAAAGGGTGTGATTGGTTGGAGGAAGAGGAGTTTGGATCACAAGAGGTCTATTAAATAAGACCCTACGCCCAACCCTAATTCTAAGCTAATGCAATTAGACACGCCCCAAGGCTGCCTCTCCCCTCCTTCTCCATGCCATAGTCTCTTCTCCCCTTGCTCTCCACGTCCAAAAGTATTTTGGATTTAGGTTGGTGCGATTCAGATCAAGGAAAGGCGATCAAAAGCAAGAAGGCTGCGCTGCTGCAAAAGGACGACTGCAGATCTTCAAAAGAGTTTTGAAGATCCTCCGATCAGATCCAGATCTGATTTTTGGAGGTATGATAGAGAAGAAGAGGATCTCCAGATCCAACACCGAGTGGATACCGTAGAGGCCAGACGCTGCGTGCTAAGATATCCAGAACCTTCCGCTGCAATCAGGATCATCTACAGGTAATAGATTACCCAAATTCAGGTAAATTAAATTTGATTTAATTTATCTTTTATTTTATTTTTATTTATTAAAATAATAATAATCAGATCTAAAATTTATCAAGATCTGATTGAGATCAAGAGAAAATTTTGAAATATATCCTTGATCTGATCAGATCTGGACGAAACCTGGACCGGAAAATCAGGATTTTCCTTCAACTGGTATCAGAGCCATGGTTCTAAATTATTTAGATCTAATTTTAATTTATTTTAATTAAAATAAAGTGATTTTAGATGTCACATGAGATGTGATCAGATCTGAAATCAGAAAAATTTAAAATTAAATGATTTGGATCTAAGAACATGAAAGATATGCAATGACTAGTTCTAGAATAGAAATAGTTCTATAGAATAGTTTTGCATGTCTTGATTTAATCTGATTAAATATTTTTAGATCTTCTTATTTACTATTTTCTGATATTAAAGTGTTATAATAACATCTGATAAACAGTAAATAAAAATTTATTAATTTAAATATCATATGAGATATGATAGATTGCATGACTAGACTAATTGTAGAATAGTCTACATAATATCTAGATTAGAATTTATTTTGATTAGATCAATTTAAATCTAATTTTTTAGATTATTATGTGATAATTTAGATCTGAAAACATGCATGATTATGATACATTAGATGTATGCAAAATATGCCATGATTAGATTGATCTAATTTGTAATATGAGATATTGATATAGATCTATAACAGTTTTGTAGATTTACATGTTCCTGATTAAAGACGTCCTCTTGGCCGTCTGGTCATAAGAATGAAAAGAGTTTAAAGGCCTCTCTTCCATTCGATAGGGTGTTCTTATGAGTGTAAGGGGTGCTGCTGTTCGTCCTTAATCAGAAACCCAAAACTTACTTTCTGCAAAATCTAGATCTTGAAACCCTAGGATTTATTGTGCATATTTTGTTTATGAACACCAACTTAATTAAGAATTAAGTTTATGAATATCAATTAGGTCCTAAAATTGAGAATTTCAGATCTAAGACATATTCAATAAACTGGTTCGGGCTTGGGTAGCTTTAATTAGGTCTAAGCGGTTGATCAAATCGAATCAAGAGTTGGTTAGATGGGATCAACAATGCTTAAATGACCAGCCTAATAGGATTAAGTCTGGGTCAAGATCGAGTCACGTCAAGCAAGACCTAATTAGGCTCAGAGGTTAGAGTCTGGATTGTAGGCTAACCCAATTGGTTCTGACTCAACAATTTGGTGTCTAAGGTAAGTTGGCACAGACGACCGCTGATTTTTAATTGGAAGCTACTCGACCTGAATGCATTCTTGTGCGAGTTAACGGCTATTTCCTTCCACCGGTCTCACTTACTTGGCCATATCTATTGACACAGTTCGATCTGAGGTGGTCAATAAATCCGAGCTGAACCCATGCCACTAGGTTAGTCATAATTGTTATGACTAAGCCAAGTTAGTTTAATGAGACCTAAATCAATTTCCCTAAGAAAAGATTAAGTCGGAGGTCCTCCATCATTGTAAACGTGCGGGGCCCTTCCGGGGTTGATTGTTCTCGCTGGATACAGTGGCTTAGTTGCACGGAAAGATGCAACCATGTCTATTAGGCATTGGATGCTATGGGCTGGAGGGATGAGTTGGGCTCAATATTCGGATACGGTGAGAGACCCAATTAGGAACCCAGTCTATGCAAATGGTGGTCTGACTTACTAAGGAGTGGATCAATATTCTGGATACGGTGAGATTCATAAATTAGAGACCAAGTTTGGGTGCACCATGATTATAGAATCATTGAACAAGAGTTGTTCATCATTGGCTAATCCATCACCAATAACTGTTAGGTGAGGTGATGAGTCAGTTGGTGAGACCGCAACCACCCACTAGAAATCAATCAATCGCGGAGATTTTGCATCTCTACAGAGGGATGTAGGGATCCGAGAAAATAGTGGGAGCTAATTTGTTTAAAAAAATAAATCCCTAATAAATTGGTCATAGTCAAAATTACAGTATCTAACTAGAATCTTTGACTCTTCTACAGGAAAATGTCTGCGTCCAACCCAATGGCACGTATCTAGAACATAGACTGACTGGACCCAATTATAAAGATTGGCTCAGGAACACAAAATTATTTTGGGTTCAGAGAAGTTAAACACAGTTTTTGGACCAGGACCCTCCCCCTTACCAGCTCGTCCATCACCACTGACAGAGAGCGTCTCTGAAAAAATGGATTGACGAAGATAATAAGGCCAGTATACTACATGTTGGGCTCGTGTCTATGAGCTCCACGCGCCAACATAAGATATCGGGACTGCTCGCCAATGTTGCTTCACCTGCAGGGAGATGTTGGTGAACAGAGCGCGCAGCCAAAATATCAAGTCACAAAAGACTTTTAAGGCTAAGAGCGTGATGGGCAGTCAGTCCAAGATCACTGTCTGACATGATCAAGGACATGGAAGAGCTTGAGAAGCTCGGTGTGAAGTTGGACTTGGACTTGCAGAACGATATTATTCTGCATCCTTGACTGATGATATGGGCAATTCATCATGAATTACCACATGCATAAACTTCAAAATTCCTTGGCCGAGTTGATGAAATATGCTGGTTATCACGCTGAGCTTTCTATGAAAGGTTCTAAACGCCAGTTCTTGCTATGGAACGGACTTCTTTCCAAAAGAAAGTCTTATGGAAAGAAAAAGAAGTCTGTGAAAAAACAAAAGGTAGAAGAGATCAAAGAAGAAAAAGGCAAAAACCGAAGAAGAAGGTCGATGGCAAAGGAAAAGTGTTTCCATTGCAACAGCGATGCCCATGTGGAGCGCGAATGCCCTACTTACCCTGCCACCCTGAAGAATAAGAAGAAGGTCCTTCTGGAGGTTGCTCGTTATTGAGTCTAACCTTACGGTTTCTCTGCATCCAGTTGGATGCTGACTCTGGTCTAAAGTGCTCATCTGTGCACTTCTATGCAGGATCTTGAGGATAGCAGGAGGTTGAGGGATGGAGACATGAATCCTACGCATCGATAATGGAGGCAAGAGTTGCGCATAGCCGTGGGAACATACCCTCTACGATTACGCATCTGGTTTAGACTTAGCTTTAAAAGACTGTATTATGTGCCTGCAGCTAGCAGAAAATTTGATTTCTATTTCATGCTTAAGCACAAGAAGGTTATGTGATCACCTTCTTTAAGGACCATTGTAACATTCTTAATGAAAAGAAATAAATGATACAAATGGTTTTCTGTTAAGGTCTTTTTATCATTGCATATTGATGTACCTGTTTTAACTATCGAGCAAAACGTGAATGCAAACGACCTAGGATAGTCCAAACGATAGATATCTATGGCACCTGAGATAGGTCATATAAGCAGAAGATAGGATTAACAAATTGGAGAAAAAATGGGCTATTGAGTCCATATGACTTTTGAGTCATATCCAACTTGTGAATCTTGTCTTCAAAGGCAAAATTGACTAAACTCCCTTTTTCTTTTGTTGGACATGGGAGAGGGCCACAGATCTCCTTGCCGTAAGTACATACTGATGTGTGCGGCCATTCGATGTACCGACTAGAGGCAATTTTGTCTACTTCATTATCTTTACTGATGATCTGTCCTAGGTATGGGTATGTTGTATCTTATGAGACACAAGTCTGAAGCCTTTGAAAAAGTTCAAAAAGAATTCAACATGAAGTAGAAAAATAAATTGAAAACCCATTAAGGTCTTCAATCAGATCGAGGAGGTGAATACCTTAGCCGAGAATTCCTAGACTATCTTAAGAAAAAATGGCATAGTCTCTCAATGGACTCCACCAGAACACCTCAACTTAACGGAGTTTCATGAACGGAGAAATCGGTACTCTATTGGATATGGTTCGATCCATGATGAGCTTCACAGACCTCCCAGATTTTCTTTAGGGAACATTCATTATAAACTTCAATCTATTTTACTGAATAGGGTTCCCTCTAAAACCGTTCCTACAACACCGTATGAGAATATGGCACGGTAAGAACCAAGTCTGAGTCATCTCAGAATTTGGGTTGTTCCTGGCTCATGTCAAAGACAACAAGCGGACAAGTTAGGTTTAGGTCCTTTAGAGCTCGATTCATAGGATATCCTAAAGAGTCATTAGAACATATTTCTAACATTCCAGAAGACCACAATGTGATTGTGAGTCGACATGCCATATTTCTTGAAAAAATAGTTTATTCAAGATAGCGGCATTGAAAATAGATTAAGCTGATGAGAAAGTCTCACAAGTGGAAAGAGCTAAGGACCAAGTGAAACCAAATCGGGTTGAGCCAATAAGAACACTACTCCTCCTCCACCTCGTGATATCGGAAAGAGTTTCCCGTCCTCCTGAAAGATACTTAGGTATATTTAGAGGACGTAGAGAAATATTCCTCATAGGTAATGGTGCTCATGGAGATGATCCCAAAACCTACAACGAGGCGATATCAGATATCGACTCCGAGAAATGCTTGAGCAATGAAGTCAGAGATCGACTCGATGCAACTCAAATCAAGTCTGGACCTTGGTAGATCCACCAGAAGGTATAGTACCTATTGGGTGTAAATGGATCTTCAAGAGAAAGATTGGGTGGCAGATGGAATGTGAGACATTCAAGGCTAGACTGGTGGTAAAAGGTTATAGTCCCGTGAAGGCATTGACTATCAGGATACCGTTTTCCTCGGTAGCTATGCTAAAATCCATCCGCACATTGCTTGCCGTTGCAAGCCTATTTTGATTATGAAATAATGGCAAAATGGACGTGAAAACGGCATTCCTAAATGAATAATCTGAGGAAGATATCTATAGGAACAGCCGCTAGGTTCCACATCCAGTATACTGATCACAAGGTTTTGCAAGCTGCAAAGGTCCATATATGGACTTAAGCAAGCATCTCGGAGCTGGAACAC
>QRFJ01000922.1:115861-203706 GCA_006176705.1 Cocos nucifera | reverse complement strand
AGCGCACAGTTTGGAGAGGCCGTAGTCTTCAGGCCTTTGCGGCTGGCTCTTTACTTCGCCAGAATCCGAGTTAGAGGAGCGGGTCGTAGCTGCGAAATCCTTCGGGAGGAGGATTTCCTCGCGCCCTTCTGTCGGAGCTTCCTTTGCGGTGAGCTCGAGAAGTTCGGGCTTCGCTTGCGTGGAGCTTCATTCCGCTTTCCCGCGAAACTTTCTTTCCGTGGGAGAACTCATGTTTCTTTATCCGACCCTTAGCTCTCAGAGAGGGCCAACTTTCTTGCCCGAACTTTATTGTACCTTCCGTGAATTCGTTGTTAGCGACGTACTTGAGGGGGAGTTCGGCCTCGATCGCCTTGGGGCGGTCCCGAGCGCGGCCGAACTTTATTTTGGTGATCTGCTGCGGAGTTCGGCCTCCTTTACGCCGAACTTCATGCATGGGAGAACGTTCCACCACCGCTTGCGCCGAACTTCACTGTGATGGTGGGCTTTAAGGTGGAGTTCGGCTTCACTTGCGCCGAGTTTCATTGATGAGCTCAAAAGGGAGATTTCGGCCTTGCTTCTGTCCGAGCTTTATTCGGATGATGAGCTTTGGGGGAAGCTCGACTTTCTTCGAGCCGAACTTCATTCCGCTTCGGCGGGAGAACTTCTGCTCTCCGTTTCTCTCCTAAGGACGATTGGCATGCCCGATGCTCTTCCTCAAGGCCGGTACTGGAGGAATTGCCCAGCCGCCCCTTTCTACGAGTCCTCAATTCGTCTCGAGCTGGATGCATCCCTCCGTATCTGTGGCCGTGGTCGCGATGGTAGAGGCAGTACTTATTTCGATCGCGCTTGTTTGGGGGAGACCATAACCCTTCCGATCTTGCAGCTGGTTTTTTTACTTCGGTGAGAATCTGGTTCGAGGAGCGTTGAGGGGGTATGTGGCGGAACCTTCCGGAGGAGGACTTCCTCGTGCCCCTTTATCAGGCGAGTTCGAGGAGTTCGGGCCCGCCTGCTTTCGTAGAGGGTCTGCGAGCGCAGCCGAACTTCGCTCGGGCTCTTCCTCGTCTCGCAAACCGCTCCTTTCTGATGAGCTTCCTCATATTTTAATTTGAAGGCTTCTTCCGCACGGGCATATCTCTCGGCTCGAGCCAGCAGATCGGCGAAGTCCTGGATACTTTTTTTCTAGAGAGAACACAAGTTATTTTTCTGAAGGCCGCCCTGAGTGCGGCCATCGCGATAGACTTGTCCAAGTCCCGGACTTCTAATGCCGCGGCGTTAAACCGAGTTGACGTAAGTCCGGATGGATTCCCTTGCTTCTGCTTGACGCTCATCAGGGGAATCTGAACCTCGGCTCGGTCGTCGGCTGCTGATGAAGTGGGCCCGAACCGACTGCTTCATCTGGTCGAAAGAAAAGATCGTGTTTGGCTTCAAACGAGTACCAGTTCCTCGCTGCTCCCTTTAAGATAGATGGGAAGGCTCGACACAGCATGGCATCTGAAAGCACCGTGAACCAGCATCATGGCGCGGAAGGCCTCCAGTGATCAACCGGATCAGAAGTTCCATCGTAGCTTTTCAGTTGAGGGGAGTCGAAGGTCGGTTGGAACAGATTCTTGCATAATTTGGGAGAGAAGGGAGGTTCGGCACGGACGTCGGCATGATGAGCCGCAGGACGCCCAGCTCTTCAATACGTCGGTCCATCTCCGTAGTCTGCAATCGAGGACATCGTCTTGGCTGCGACCTTGGGTGCTTCCAACTACGAATGGGAAAGGTTCTCCCCAGAAGAGAACAAAGATCCGAACACGGTTCCTCGGCCCTTGCTTCCCCTTCTCCAGGGCGACCGCGTATGCTGGCCCTGGTACTTCCTTGGGGCCGATCCGACATTCCAATGGTTGGGTTTCCTAGGGCGGTTGTTAGCGGAGGCTGCTGTATAGCCTGCAATGCCTCGTTGAGGGCCACAGGGACCCTGTCGGACAAGAGTCGAGCTGCTCCACCTCCACCGTAGGTACAGGATAGAACTTGAGCTGCGGGCCGAAGCAGGGAACAGGCGGATCTTGGATGGGTCGGACCAGCGGAAGGTCGCCGGGCGCCGTCTCGAGCTCTCCTAGAGGCATTTTTCTTTCTTCTTCAGAGAAAAGAAATGATCTTCCGGAGGGAAGAGAAGAGTCGCCGAGACTCCTTTAAGAACAAGGAACTCGAAGGTTCAGGCCTTCCTCTAGCGACCAATCTGTTGGTGCAGAAATCCATCTTCGCGGCGTAGGAGATAAGATCTCCCCCGAGCGCGCACTAATATCTCCCCCGAGGGAAGCTCGGCTGCTGGAGATAAGATCTCTCCCGAGCAACTTCGACTATGGAATCAGATCTCCCCCGAGGAACTGGGCTAACCTCGGCAGTAGGAGATGAGATCTCCCCCGAGCGCCCGCATCGACTCCGACTGGGGATAAGGTCCTCGGATAGACGTAAGGCCCGCGACGACCTCGGCCAGGGAGCTTCAACATCGACCTCGGCTATAGAAAGCTATCATGTCAACCTCGGTCGGAGAGCTTCAACACCAGCTTCATCAACTTTGGCTGGAAACGAGTTCCATTTCAACTCCAAACATCGACCGGAGATGAGGTCTCCCCCAAGCCTCAGCCTCAACTTCAGCGTCAACATTGGCTGGAGATGAGACCTCCCCCGAGCTTCAGCTGCAACAAACGCGGAGCCTAGAAGAGGACTTCGGCAGTCGCCCGTTCTGGTACTCCCTTCCTTCGAATTTCGAACTCGGGAGTGGGGGGGCTACTGTTGGGGATAAATCCCGCTCCTGCCGAAGCCCGGCCCGACGCTCAGCCCAATGTAACCAGTAGCCGCGGAAGAGCTTCGGCAGACGGGCTTCAGCCGAACTCCCAGCGGTCCGAGCTTCTTCCAGCAGGCCGAACTGGTCAGCTCCCGAGCTTCTTCCGGACTCCCAGCGTCGAGACCGAACTTCCTGGGCGGCCGAACTCCTTCGGACTCCCCACGGTCCGAACTCCTTCGGACCGACTCCAAGCGGCGAGCTTCAATGAAGTCCTCTCAGCGGTCCGAACTCCTCAGCGGTTCATCCCTCGCGTCGAACTCCTCAGCGGTCGCCCTCATCCGAACTTCGGCCGACCGAGCTCCTACCGAACTCTCAAGTGTCCAAGCCTCAGCCGAAGTCCAACAGCCGACCGAACTCCCAAACGGCCGAGCTTCGGATTCTCAGCAGCCGAACTCTTCAGCGGACGAGCCTTAGCTGCATACCTCCAGCCAGACGCCTATGGGAGCCAAACTCCCTCCTATCTTCCTCTTCAGGAGCCCGAACTCCTCCGAAATGGGCACACGACGAAGGCCTTCAACCCTTCATTCGGCAAGCTCTGCAGCCATCACCATCAGTCAGTCCGCCGCACCATCAGTCAGTCCATGGCCGCAGGCGATAGCGACCCACTGTCAGGCGGCGATGGCTGTCACCCTCAATCCGCCGCACACGGCACCATCCCGTGAGACTGACTCCGTCGAACCTCGAGCGGCCTGCCAGCACGCGGCTGCAGTTGTCACCATCAAGCTCCACTATATAAAGGACCCTCCCGACACGCTAAGGCTAAGCTCTCTGATCTCTAAACTCTCCTCCTCGTCATTAAGCTCCGGAACTCATTCCGAGCACTCCATTCCTGTTGGCTGAAAACTGACTTGACCGTCGGAGGGTCCTGACGGAGCCACCCCCCACCGACTTCGGACGGAACTTCGTTTTGCAGGTCCCCGGTGGCGACCTCAGCGGCCTCGACTCCGGCGACCTCCGGCGAAGACGAATTTCTGCACCAACAATTCCTTTTCGCCGATCACTGATTGGAAGGAGCATGGGCTCTTTTTTTGTAATGTTCAAATAGGAATATATCTTTTTTTTCTTCTTAGTCTCTTGAACTGTTCATGCTATATCTATTCATTACAGATTAATTATGATTAAATATTTTGGTTATTAAAGTAAACATTACTATAGTAACTAGTAAGATAATACATGATATGAGTTACATGCAGGGCATGAAAATGAAGACAAATTTAGTACAATCAATGTTATACAACTAATTTTTTTTTTACAAAAAAAAAAAAAAAAACTTGCCAAGTTACTCCTGCTGAATTATGTACATTTGAGATCTGATATAAACCATGGTTCATCTTATAGTATATATACAATTATTAGAGTTCAGATTAAACTAGCAGGGTACAAATCAAGTAACTCTAAATGCAAGCAATTTATGAAGAATTATTTGAACATGTGATAACAATCACATATGTATTCTGATAATGATACAAGGCCGGCGCAGGAAAGGATTTTTTTCAATCACCATCCTATGGTTTGCTGATTGCAAGAAGGAATGCAAGGATGGTTATCTCAATTCATCTGGTAGAATTATTGTAGCATCATCCTGTTCCAGGATGAGAGCAAAGCTCCAAAGCTTGCTGAATGAACAGAGCAAATCTGTTGCTCCGGCTATTTTGTCCTTGCACACCCCCTGGATAGCTGCCCCCTGTTCAAAGAGATTACCCCGTTAAGGACGGTGGGCAAAAAATGTCACCATGACATCGATTTATTCTTGGATTCCATGGATCATATCCGTAATAGGGAACTCGTGACTAATGAGCGAGGTGGATGGGAATAAAGTTACCTTCCAACATTGTAAATAAAAGATAATACTTCCATCCACAAGGGAACAAACAAAGTAAGAAATTTGGTTCGGGGCTCCATCAAAAGGTGCCCAAAGGCCAGTGGAGCACCTTTTGTCCTTAAATCCAACAATTTTCCGAAGGTGATGAAAAGCAGGGAAGATAAGAAATTTAAAAAATATTAAATATTATCTATTATAGTTAATTTATCTGCACCTTCGAATCAATGCTGAAAAATCTGCAAAGAAAAATCTGCACTGACCGAAATTGACTTCGGCAGAGATTTTCCGTGCTTAAATTAATAGAATGGACTTATCGAACAGAAATCTGAGAGGAAAGTAATAGAAATTACTCTAAAAATATTATATGTGTCCTACCAAACCATCTAGGTTATCTTCTTTTTATAGGTATTGGAGTGATAACCGCTGATTACGTGGATTTTTCTTTTTTTGGTATAGTATGATCGTAGACAAGTAATTAAAACGCCCACTAATCATCGTTGCCCGCTCTTCTCGGAAATGATTTTATAGGACCGCTTGGGAGCTGGATAGATTATTTGGAGAGCTTCCGTAGATTAGTCGACTAATTTAGGAACGATCGATCATCGATCAATCGGTTAATTCTATGTCGATGGATCGTCGGTCTCTTAATTTTAGGTCGACAGGTCATCGATCAGCTGTCTTTATGTGGATCGATCATCGATCGATTGACTTTGTGCTAATCGATCGTCGGTCGAAGGACTTTAAGTCGATTGTTGCCTTAATAATTTCCAACCGACGGTTAGTCGATCGAAAGAAGCAATTACCGATTATTGGTTATCAGTCCGATTATCCATCAGATGGTCATATATCGGCGCTCTGTCAATATGTCGATGGGATAGTTGATAGATCGATGAGTATTGATTTTTTGGACAGTCTTCTCAATGACGATGATTGATCGAATGTTAATTATCGTTCTTCAACTAATTGATCAACAATCGACTGAATTAGTGGAACGTCGATCGTCGAGTCGATCGATCGGTGGTTCATCGAGCAACTTATCGATCATCCATCGTCTATTATCGATCATCAATCGACAAACATCCATCGATATTCGATGGTCTATTGACTAAATTGATGAATCGAACAGTAGATTGACAGCCCCCAACAATACCATCATTTTTTAGTTTAGCCATCTGATTTGGATATCGATGACCAAAATCATACTAATCTTTAACTGCAATATCAGTTTGATGAATTGAAAGATGATGTAATAATCACTATTGGTACTTAGAAAACTATGGCTGCATGGTGGGAACGCAAGGTGTACCATATTAAGGCACATTGGGCGCCACAAAAGAAAGGAACATGCTCCTTTGTAGTCTTAGACGTGCAGGAGCGTCCTCTAAATAAATCAAGCAACAAGGCGTTAACAAAACCACAAAAAATGCCAACTTAATAGGCATACTTTCTTTTCTAAATTTCTAATTAATAGATGTGCTGTCTCATTCCCCCTCAAGGGCTCAAACATACTCTAGTGAAGATGAACAAAAAAAGGGGAGTGTATCCATCACAAAGGGCGAGTGCGCATTGATGAATCCTGTTGAGAAACAGCCCCAAGGCCAAGCAGGCATGTGAGTTACCAAACATAATCCAAGAGGGGTCACATGCACATGCATGCATGTCTTCCCTACCCTCATGCTATTTATGATGTTCAGATGCCCCTTTTTTGTTTTTTTTTTTTTGGCACATATCGTGTTCAGATGGCCGACATGCACATAACTGCATCCTTGGAGCAGTGGAGAGGTGTAGTTTTTATCCTTTTCGAAACAAATGAAGGCAGATTATAATAAATACAGTTGCAAGTTGATATAGGACATGCCCTGCTTGATCCTCTCAAAGGGAGCCCAATATTTTTAACATTAAAACACAATGTTGGTGGTAGGATGACCTTCATTCCTTGGGAACAGTGCTGAGGTCAGAGGGCTTAGGTAAGTGTACTGGTCTATATTTGATGTGACAATTTAGAGATTGCTGGAAAAAAAGAACGGGGTATGGGGAAGAACATGGGACAAAAAGTGGTGTTTGTTAAATGTTTGGGGTAGGGCATCATAACAAGGTGATGATTAGGAGTACTGCGAGGTGTTTGTATTGCCATAACATTTATGGCTTTTGTTTTGACCCTATGGGGGAATGTGAAGCTGAGGGGAGAGCTTTGGCGCAAGCCTGATGGCCTGGGGTCGTGTGTACCTCTGGAAGATAACCTCAGGTTTATCGGCCTGAGATGGGATCCGCTGATGGCCCACGGGTAAATCTTTAAAAAAAATCGTTTTGCCTTTCCGAAGCTCGAACAAACCAAAATTATGTGCCAAAAAAATAAAAAAAATATGTGGAACAAAAGCCACCCATCATCATTTCATGTCAAGATGTCTTAAACAAGAACTAGTTATATAAAAGAATCATAATTCTTGCATATATTTTTATTTTTTGATTAATTAAAATGTAAAGTTTGTATTGCTGATATTATCTTTATTTTTTTCTGTTTATTCATTTATATAGTATTATAAATTATACATGACAAGCAAAAATTAGTGCAGAAAATCCAATAGAAACTTGAACTAGTAACTCCCTTGGATGTGCAGGCGGAGTGATTGAAACTGAGTGTAAGTAAAAAATTTGCTTGAGAAATAAAAAGCGGATAAAATTCATATTCTTAAACTTTTCCTTTAAAAATTGTTAGTTTCCTATCAAAAATAGTTACCTGGGTGCTCGGTTACCGCCTTTCTTCGGCTCTTTCCGCAAACATGATAGCTGATTTATCCCGATAAAAGTCATGCAACTGTTGAGAAACGAAAAAATTAGGGAGATATATTATTAAAAATAGTTCGGCACTTATTTTAAATTATTTATTTGTCTATATCTAATGACTTGGTTAGAAAAATAGCTTATATTTTTTTCAATCGATGTGCTTTTTCAGACGTGCATTCTAAGATGCGTGCGAATCAAACGATCGGATATAAGTTGGATTCCAATCGATCGAAGCCTAATCTATTTATATATATATATATATATATATGTGTGTGTGAGTTAAGTTAGAATCGAGCTTTATTCCATTTAACTTAACTCATTTACTAACAATATTTGTATTAATTTTTTTTTTAATTACAAAATTAATAGATAATTATAGAAGTCAGCTCAAAGTGTATATATTGAATGGAAATATTCTTCAAAAGGTCCCTAAAATAAGGGAAGCAAATGAATCTGGTTGGCTTGAAATAATAGATTAGATTGGAAACAACTGAGTCAAATATCTAGGAATCCAAATCAACCTTTTTATTTTATAGACCAAAAATTCGACCTTTTTTTTTTCTAAATATGTAGCCCACTGGTCTCCTAACCCCATTTACTAAATTGATCAAATCAAATTAAATAGGTTAAATGTATTGTAAAAAGATCAAACAAATCTTAAATGGGATAGATATAAGTCTTAAATGACTTAGGTCACAATATAAGGTAATTATTAAATAGATTAAATAAATTGATAGGTTGTCCTGTTTAACCAACGACTTAAGTTGGATGAACTTATTTACGATCCAAATTTATTTATGCAAAATTACCAATGCAGTTGGCATTTTGACCCGTTTAACCCCTCCCGATAAACAAGAGACGACATATCCTTTCTAGGACGGTACCATGGTACGTAGATTCGGCATTCCCCACGTAATAGTCTAGATTTTTTCTAGGTTTGCTGTTGGAAAACATCGGAGCACTTGCGGCAAATCTTTGGGGACCCTATAATCCGACCAGATCACCTAAACAAACTCCTCATGAATAGCCATAACTTCAGCATGAGACCCAATGAGTTGGTTTAAGCTCAGGACAATTACAATAACTGAACTGCCTAGTGGAAAAGATGATGGTTCTAGTGTATATATAACCGGTATTTTGGTTTTGATACCTAAAAATGCCAATGCTAGCGTCACATAAATCTACTTTAGACTGTTCATGTTCTATAAGTGTTTTAGGACAGATACGAAAGAGCTCATCTTTTCTTCTATCTCAATCTTTTCTTCAAATTTTCAAGAGAGTTTAGAGGCTTAATTATATTCTAAAGCCGTTCTTGTTCTTACATATGGTAGAAAATAACATCGTTGAGAAAGCAATTTCTTTACGTTTCTAATCCAAATCCATCTTCATATAGGGGTAACTGTTGTAACAGTTACCTCTACGTAAAAAAAAAATTAAATGAGCTGACTTGAGCATTGCTTGCTTACAAAATGAGCAGAGCTTGAGCAAAGGCTTAGCTGACTCAAACTTGGCTCATCTAAGCACGCAACCTAAAAAAGGGAAATTCTTCAGGCTCAATCTCTTACCAAAAAAATCATTCTAAGGTCACATGTCACACAAGGATCGATGCTTTGCGCTTGAATCCCCTCTTATTCGAACTTTATCCCCTTCCGTCAGGATCATTCGAGGGAAGGAATAAAGATGTGCTGCAGCTCAATCTTTGTACCGAGCTTAGAATAAACTAAGAAAATAACTTTTATCCGACTAGACAAGAACTTGGATTAAATAATTTGGACATGAACTAACTTGAAGCCAAGCGGCTCCTCATAACACTTGTGGTCATTGTAAAGTTACGAGTTTACAGGTCCGACGACCATGGCTAATTGCCAGCATCTGACACACAATAACTCGTGGTAAGGTAAGGGTCTTCTCATCGAATCTTGTATGCCAAATAATATAGTTGATACCCATCTCTTCTTGCTTTTGTTTTCTACTCTTCTTTTTAAAAAATCTGAAGAATTATACTAAAGGCAACAGAAACGTAACTTTTTTTGTTTTTTAAATTGTCCGTAAACCTCAATAGCTTTTGGCAGCAACAATCTTCGCACCCATGGAAGTGAAGAAAATTAAGGAACCGTGCAATTGTGCAGATGCTGCTTCCACCATCGATCTCCAAGCAGGGCTTGACTAATTTGTAGAGAAAAAGAAAACAACAGCAGTACCAAGCAGGCCCTTGGTGTTCCATGTACTTGCATATATATATATATATATATGCACCAGAATTGATCCTTCAAATCAAACCAAGTCATTCCTTCTTGCTAACGTATCGCAGTCACGCAAAATATTCCATTTTCTCTCAACTTGGAGAATGGACCACATTCCTAGCAAAACTAATACACCAAAGAAAAGAAAATATAAAAGTACGCTCTTTTCTAAGGTTGTCCCTCTAAACAATCTACACTTGCTTCTGGATTTGCTGTTTGGCACCGGTGCAAAATGGTTTCCTCCAACGTGTATCAACATTTGACTAGGCCTCCGGTAACCGTATCTGTTTAAAATAACCAGTGCCGATGCAGCGAAATGAAAAGGCTGTACTTGGACAGAACGGACCGTGTCTAGTAGATGATAGAAGCATAGCCTGGCGAGACCTCAATTCCTCCGTAAAAAGTGCCTGAGAACAACCCAATCAAATTGCGTATGGCGGTAGAGGATTTATTTTTAATGGCTAATAATATTTAAGGGTTGTGAGAATATATTAAAACACATACATCCATGCTCGAGAAGATTGTCCCGGTCAACATCCTCCACGCAACAAGCTTCCATGTAGTGCAAAAACAGTAGAGGATCCTTATCCATATAAGACGGCTGTCCTGGTGTGACATCTAAGACATATATAAAATGCCAAGATGTATCAGTATATTTGGGAGGATAATATATAAGCAATGGATAAGAAAATATTTAGAATAAAATAGAATTGCTTACAAGGTTAACCGAAAGACAGGCAGATATGTATGATTTTTCATCATGGAAGATAAAATCCAGAAGGACAACATGATGTGCAAAAGAATCATAAGAAGAGGTCTGCAATTATTCCAGAACCTCCAGGTACATACATAGGTTGGAATGGCCCATAGCGGTCATGTTTCTTTTGTCCACTTCAAATCCAAAAGTAAGATTGATCCAAGGGGCATCGAACAGAGCCATATGATGGATGCTCCGTTCCACTTGTTCTGAAAACAGGCAGCTCTCACGCGCATGTACTTGGGAACCAAAGGGGGAATTCACTAAGATCGATGCAATGTTTTGAAATCTGGACCGTGTATCAACCTGGAAAAGTAACTGGGTTGGGTCACTGGATCAACGATTTGGGTCAACCTGCAGAGATCAATAATGTCATCCTGACATAATAAATATATTAACTTCAATTAACTATGGACGCAGATATAATAAAGTTAAAATTTTCAAAATTCTGCAGCTCTTTAAAATCATATGACGTCACAATAGCGATGTTCACGTGCGATACAAGTTTTAACAGACAAAATAACCGAGTTTACGTTTTCTTTTTTTCTTTTTTAAAAAAAAAACCTATTGTAAATCCCATCTTAGATTTCTTATTGACTCCACATAAACCACAAACTTTATCTAATTAGATTTCTAATTAAATAAAGTTGGATGCTCATCCTGAGCACCTGAGAACAATACCCTCGATCATAATCATAAAAAAAAAATTAAAAAATAATTAAAAAAGAAAAGAGGAAAAAATGAATCTTCGTTAGAAAACAAAAAACCTGGAGCGCTCCCACGCGAACAACCTAAGGATCAAAACCTCCACCCCCAACCCCCCCCAAACAAAAAGGTAAAACAAAAGAAGAGAGAGAGAGAGAGAGAGAGAGGAGAATCCAGCGTACTACGATGTTTTGGTTTTCCTTAATTGTACCGTAGTGTAACCATAGTAAATATTCATTAGATTTGCCCATATATCATCTAAATGGTCCGAGTTCAACCAGCCAGCTTTGCATTCAAGAATCTCAAGCTCGAAGAACTTGGTGCGTCCGGTTCGCCAAAAAATTAATATCACCAGGAGAGACACGCATCTTATTATTAGGATGTAGGAATTATTGCTCTTCATATAAGGTTGACCACTCATGGTTCAAAACATCGTTATGATGACCAATCTACAGGGCGGTTGGATGTTGAATGAGCCTCGAGATACCTAGTAAACCCTTGCCTCGACCACCATATATTACTGTATACATAGAAATAAATGTGAGTTATAGTATTAATTATATGCTTATTTTCTGTCCGTATGTGCGTGTAGTTGGAAATTCATTTTGTCATAAACTCTTTACTTACAAACTAGACTATTTTAGCCATGGACATGCATCTTACGTTGGCTTCTAGGTTGCCACATGTTTGTTGCCTTACCGCTCTTAAGAGTATCTTTTGAAGTTTGGTAAATGATTCAAATACCATGGACCGTTCCCTTTTCTCCATGGGGTGTGCCTTGTCCTCGCAATTGAGACGGTGGAACTTCCGTCCTGTCCAGCTAAAGGACTTTTTCTACGGTACTATAAAGGACTTTTAAGTCCTTTATTGCTATGAAAATTTAGCATTTTGATTTAGCCGGATGGCTTTGATATATCAATAACGGTTGTAGCAAATGATAGGTGCAGCAAATATTTATATTCTTCATGAGAAATATTTCAATAAGCACATTCTACTTATTTCATAAGTTCCATATAGGAACCGACAAATCAGGGAGCTTGAAATGTCAAAATGAACAATGATCTTACCTTTTAGTCACCATAGTGAAGAACCCATGGAGTCTTGTACATCCTGGTTGTCTCAAAACTTTAACAACGTGAGATGAAAGTATTGGAGAAGAAGAGATGAAGATAAGAAGATGACATTCATTGAATCTAGTGCAGCATGGTGTCCATGCAAGTTGAGGAGAGCAGGACGAACGAAAAAGATAGAAAATGATGAAGATGGTGGAAGCATGGGGACTCATAGGTGGAGTATAGCATAAAAGTGGATGGAAAGGATGGCGGTGGAGAGATGAGTAGAAATTGGGGAAGAAAAGAGAGGGAGAAGAACATGATAGTCATGGAAGTATGGTCGAGCATGAGTGCCTGTCGGTAGAGCACAAAGTGGAGGTGGGTGGAGAGGGTGCTGGCGGGGAAGTAGATGAAAATCAAGAAAGAAAAGAGAAATAGAAGTGTAGAAGATTTTCCATGAATCTATGTAGAAGATTAGAACATAAAAGATAGATGCGTACTTGTGTTCGCCATTGATTTATACAGCGAATGCTCAGACGAACACCAAGAATCAGATCCTTCTTTATCAAATTCCTCTCAACAAGGCAGCTATTCGATGGGATAAGCCTAAGAACTAGTCTTATGATATTTTTAAGAAATAAAGAGAGAACCTAGCCATATAAAATAAAACCCTAATAGGCTCATTCATCATGAGCTCATATTGGATCAAAGCCTACACTGTACCGTCCCAACCATACCAACCCAATATAAAGTACTTTTGGTCCAAAACAAAATGATCACAAACATTATTGGACTTACATGCATGTCTATTAATCCGAATCATATAATTAGCCCATTTTTAATATAATTAATTAATAAATTAATGATAGTCCATAATTAATAAAATTCTCATATTCTTTCACTTGAGCAACATTAATTATGATTTTAAAATTTTTGAAAATATTTTTTTTTTTAAAATAACTTTCAGTTTGAATAATAAAAAATACAGTATGTGGCCATGATTTTGAAAAATATATGATCCATAGACAGCACCTCAGAATTGACTTGGTCTAATAGTATTAATCATGTTGAATCATAAAAGTCATTGCATCCTTTATTTGATACAAGACTTATCTATGGTTAGAAGCATAACTAACACTATCGACATGAGTCATTGTAGTATAGCAAGAAAATAGTATCCAAAAGTGATGTAAAAACATGCTATTTTAATTGTCAGTCCTCCAATTTTTCTTCAACATACTTGGGTATAAAATAAGCAAGAAAAATTTTAATAACTTTAATAACAAGTCATTCTACCTCACATATTTAACATGGTGTCAATGACGAGACAACACAATATATTTGAAACTCGACACTTGATCTCATATTTCATATAATAGGTATATAAACAAGAGATATCTCTAAGTATGTTAAAATAAATATGTACACATAAACAAAAAAATAAATGTACCATTAATTTATCATGCCAATAATGTATATAAAAAATGTATGAAATGAAAAAAATCCATAATAATAAAGCATCAAAAAAATATAAATACAAAATCACTCCTACTAATCAAGTATATCAAAAGAATTTAGCATGCCCATATTTTTAACATATCTTGAAAAGCATATGGACCTCAAACCTTTAGTTAGGAGATCAGCCAACATTGACTATGTATCTATATACTTAACGGTTATATTTTCTTTCTTCACAAGATCTCTTACTGTCAAATACTTCAGCTCCAAATATTTAGATCCACTTGAAGATTTATTATTTTTTGTAAAGAATAGGATAATACTATTATCATAATAGATTGTCAGTGGTCTGGAGACAAAATCAACAATCTGAAGTCCTATAATAAAGTTTCTCAGCCAAACAGCTTAAGTAGCAGTCGATAACAGACTATAAATTCAGCTTGCATAATAGAAAAAATCGTCAAGGTCTATTTAATACTCCTTCCAAGATACTGTACCTCCAGCTAACATAAAAATATATCTTGAGGTTGATTTCAAATCGTTAGGACACCAGCAAGATCTAAATCTAAATACCCCAATAATTGTAGATCATCAATTTTTCTATATACAAGCATATAGTCCTTGATTTTCTATAAATATCTCATTACTTTTTTTTATAGCAATCAAATGTTGGAGATCTGAATTTGATAGATATCTATTAAGAACTTCCACTATAAAGGCAATATCAAATCTGGTGCAAATCTAAGCATACATCAGACTTCTTATAGCATTAGCATAAGGGATATTCTTCATCTAATTTTTCTCAAGCTCATTTTTAGGACACTGATCTTTACTAAACTTATCACCTTTGGCAATAGACATATCATATGATTTGCAATTCTATATATTAAATATTTTAAGAATTCTATTAATGTATGCCTTTTGTGACAAACCTAACAAATAACATGATCTAACCCTATGAATTTCAATACTTAGGACAAAAGCTGTCTCTCCAAGATCTTTCATATTAAAAGTTCTAGATAATATTTATTTAGTTTCATTGAGCAAATCATAATCACTGCTGGTAACTAAAATATCATCAATATATAAAATAAGAAAGATAAATTTGCTCCTACTAATTTTAAGATAGATGCATTGATCAACCTTATTTTTCTCAAAGTCAAAAGAGGTTACTATCTCATCAAATTTTAAGTACCATTGTCGAGATGCTTATTTTAAACTATAGATGAACTTCTTCAATTTACAAACTAAATGTTCTCTTCCACTTTTCTTAAAACCCTCAGATTATTTTATATACATTTTCTCACTGAGATTACCATTCATAAAAGCAGTTTTAACGTCCATCTGATGAAGTTCTAAGTCATAATGAGCCACTAAAAATATGATGATTCTAAGAAAATCTTTTAAGGATACTGGAGAGAAAGTTTCAGTGTAGTTAATTTTTTCTCTCTAAGTAAATCTTTTAGCCACTAATCTAGCCTTAAAATGCTCAATCATTTCTTTAGAATCCTTTTTAATCTTATATATCCATTTGCATCCAATAGATTTGCAATTTTTAGTAGGCTTAACAAGCTCCCATACTTTATTATTAGCCATAGACTGCATCTCTTTCTTCATAGCATTTATCTATAAATTAGACTGAAAAAAATATAGTATCATGATATGTCATCGGGTCAATCACATGCTCAATATTATAATCACTTTCTTCAATATAGACAAAGAAATCATCAGTAATGACATGCCTTCTTTGTCAGATAAATCTCTTTAATGTCAACTTTTCAATAGGCTGAATAAGTTGAGGATTCATAATAAGAGTGGGAGGATCAAGAACCTGAATATTCATTCTATCAATAGATGCAAAAACTATATTCTTATGTGATACAGTCATAGAAATAAAGATAGTCTTAATTTGATTATTATCAACTTTAATAGCTCGAAAAGATTTCATATCAGTCACATCAACTTTTAGAAATTTAGTAGTCTATGACTATATAATTCTGTTACCTCTTCTAGAACTATAGAATCTATATCCTTGTAGCATGTTCTGAATATCCAATGAAATAATAACGACTGATTCTGGGGTTAGTCTTTTTTTTAATAGGATTATATATTATTACTTCTACAGGACAACCTCAAATTCGAAAATGGTTTAGACTCGATTTTCTACTAGTCTAAATTTCAGAAGGTATTTTGGATATAAAATTATTAGGAATCTTATTAACGATATATAAGAAAATTTTAATAGCCTCATCCCATAGATATTCTGACAAGTTTGACCTACTCATTATGCTCCTCATCATTTTTTTAATGGTGTGATTATGCCTTTCGACCATATCATTCTACTCAGGATTACCAAGCATAGTATATTAGGCAAAATCCTATAATCTTTTAAGTACTTGACAAACGAACCTATATGCTGCTACATCATATCTATCATAATACTCATCCCACGATCAGATCTTATAACTTGATGATTTTTTTTAATTATTTTTTAACTTCTATTTTAAAAATTTTAAATTTTTCAAGAGCATCAGATTTTTTTTAATTAAATAAAAATAAATATATCAAAAATAATTATTAATAAATATGATAAAATATTTATGACCATAAATTATAGAAAAATAAGATCCACTAATATCAGTATGAATTATTTCTAGAAGGCCTGAATTATGAGTTACTCTTTTTTTTTAGTCTTAGTTGATTTATCCTAATACAGTCAATATAGATCTCCATATCTCTAAAATCTAAGGTAGGTAAGATATCATCCTTAATCAGTCTATCAATTCTTTTCTTAGATATATATCCTAAGTGCTTGTGCCATAATATAAAAGATCATTCTTTGATTCTGGAACATTTTACAATCACATTCTCAATATTCAAAGAAGCATAGAAATTATTATAAGGTAAACATAATTTATATAATCCATCACTCAAAATATCATAACTAATAATTTAATAATTAAATGTCATATTAACTTTTCTATCATGAAAATTAAAACCAAAATCAAAACCAATCTTATCTAAAGAAGAAACAGAAATCAAATTCCTTCTAAAAGAAGGCATACAAAAGATGTTTTTTAAAGAAATTTCAAAACCAAACTCTAAAGATAACTTAATAAGTCTTATGTATTCTATTTTAACTTCAAGATCATTTTCTACTTTCAGCTTGATCTCTTTTAGACTTGGTTTTTTCTTGTTTATGAACCCCTATAAAAAAAAGGCAACATGAGTTGTAGTATCGCTATCTATCCATCAAAAATCAATAGGGACATCAATTATATTTGACTCATAATAAATAAAAGCTAGGAGCTTACCTTCTTATTTTTATTTTTTTTCTAATCAAGATTTAAACTTATAGCATTGACTTCTTATGTGGCCTTTCTTTTTGCAGTGAAAACATCTAACATCTTTTCTAATGGTAGCTTTAGGGTCTACTACAAAATGATTCTGATCAAGATTATTACCATGTCCTTTAGCATCCCAAGATTATTTAAAAGTGTTGGGGATAAATCCTGCTCCTACCGAAGTTCAGTTCGATGCGCAACCTAATGCAGTCGGTAGCCACGAAAGAGCTTCAGCAGATGGGTCTCAGTCGAACTCCTTCATCCGACCAAACTCCTCAGTAGCCAAGCTTCAGTCGGACTCCCACGAGGGCCGAACTCCCTCCATGCTCTTCCAATCAGACGCCTGTGGGAGCTGAACTCCCTCCAAGCTTTTTCTTCGATCGGACTTCTTCAGGAGCCAGACTCCTCCCAGACATCTCCTTTGATCGTTCGAACTCCTCAATGGTCGAGCTTCTTTCGAACTCCCCAGCGATCGAGCCTTAGCCATACTCCTCCAGCCAGACGCCTATGGGAGCCAAACTCCTTTCGAGCTTCTCCTTCGGAAGTCCAAACTTCTTTGGAATCGATATATGCCGAGGTCCACCAACCGACATCCGCTTTCTCAGAGCTACGGCCATTAAATCTCGATGAACGATTGCCATCGATCTGCTGGAGACGACAGTGACCTGCTACTAGGCGACGATGGCTGTCACCATCAGTCTGCCATAGACGATGCTGTAGATGGTGCCTTCTTCCATGACTGATCCCGTCAAACCTCGAGCGGCCCACTATCAGGCAGCTACAGCTGTCACCATCAAGCTCTGGCTATAAAAAGGACTCTCCAGATATGCTAACTCTAAGCTCTCCTCTCCTTCTCTAAACTCTATCAAACTCATTCCAAAGCACTCCATATCTGTTGGTCAGAAGAGCTGACTTGATCATCGAAGGATCCTATCGGAGCCACCCCCACCGGCTCCAGACAGAACTTTATTTTGCAGATCCCGACGGTGACCTCATCCACCTCCACTCCAGCTGGATCCGACGATGATCAGATTCTGCACTAATAGATTTGGCGCTAGAGGAAGGATGCCTCTGTTCTTGAGGTGTTCTTGAGGCCTCCTTGTTCTTAAAGGAGTGCTCAGCGACGATCTCTCTCCAAAGATCTCCCTTCTTCCTCTTTAGAGTTCTTTTCCAAAAGAAAATGCCTCCCAAGAGAGCTTCGACTCGATGATCGGCAGCCTCCGTGCCAAGTCCATCTACTCCCGCTTCAGCTCCGGCAACTCAGATTTCACCTGAAGCCACCGTAGATGTGGAGCAGTTTAACCTACTGATCCAGCAGGTTCGTAGCCTCGTCGAGATGTTGCAGCCGTGTGATAGCTTTTAGCGGTAACTTTGTCAGCAAACCCATCGTGAGGATGCCAACTTAAGGAAGAGCATTTGGCCTAGCATACCAATCGCCCTTAGGGAGGAGAAACAGAGCAAAAGTTCTTCCCTAGAAGATTTCACAGGAGGGCGAATTGAAGTTTGGCGTAAGCGAGGCTGTCGAACTCTCCCTCGAGCTCGTTACCAAGGAAGCCTCGATAAAGGGGCATGAAGTTCTTCCGTAGAAGGTTTCACAGAATGACAGAATGAAGTTCGGTATAAGCGAAGCCACCAAACTCTCACTCGAGCTCGTTACCAAGGAAGCCCTGACAAAGATTTCAAAGGAGGGCGGAATCAAGTTCGACCGCGCTCACAACCTCTCCAGCGCAAGTGACGCCGCTGAACTCCCCCTCGAGCTCGTCATCAAGGAAGCCCCAGCAAAGATTTCACAAGAGGGCAGAATGAAATTCGACCGTGCTTACGACCTCCCCAGTGCAAGCGAGGCCATCGAACTCCCCCTCGAGCTCATCATCAAGAAAGCCCCAACAAAGGTTTCACTAGAGGGTAGAATGAAGTTCGACCACACTCACGACCTCCCCAGTGCAAGCGAGGCCGTCGAACTCTCTCTTGAGCTCGTCATCAAGGAAGTCCCGACAAAGAGGCATGAAGTTCTCCTACAGATTTCATAGGAGGACGGAATGAAGTTCGACCGCGCTTACGACCTCCCCAGCGCAAGCAAAGCCCAAACTCCTTGAGCTTGTCATCAAGAAAGCCACGATGGAAGGGTGCGAAGAAGTCCTCCCCCCAGAAGCTAGAACCACTATTGAGAGAGGAACGGTAAGGAGTTCGGCCGCCTCCCGGCATCATAGACGCTATCTCCGGGGCTTGGTACTTAGGTGGGCTGTCATCTTCCAGCGATAAAGCCAAGAAAAGCTTGCTCCAAATTGAGAAGGCCAGCATGAGATAGAGAAAGTCGTTCGGCCCAAAACTTACTGTCCGAGAAAATTCAGAGGAACAATGTCCCCATGACCCTGAAATGGGGATGTGGTGTGAGTAACTTTCCCTCGGTAAAATTCTTTCCTTTCAATAATATTATTTTTGGAATGTAAAAACTATGTGATGACAAAAAAGAGGCAGTCAATAGTTACTGTGTTAGGAATAGGAGAACAATCTCGTCCTAACACGAGTAGGTCAAAGACCTTTAACCTCGACCGTAGAAGATAAGATCTTTTCCAAGGCAACCTCGATCGTAGGAGATAAGATCTTCCCTGAGGGTCCGAACCGACCTTAGTTGCAGGAGATAAGATCTCCCTCGAGCGTTCACATCAACCTCGATTATAGGAGATAAGATCTCCCCCGAGTGCCCGCATCAACCTCAGTCGTAGAAGATAAGATCTCTCCTGAAGGTCCAGGCCAACCTCAGTTGCAGGAGATAAGATCTCCTCCGAGACAATCTCGGCTGTAGGAGATAAGATCTCCCTCGAGCACCGCATCAATCTCGATCGTAAGAGATAAGATCTTCCCCGAGGCAACCTCGACCGCAGGAGATAAGATCTCTCCTGAGGGTCCAGGCCAATCTTGGCTGTAGGAGATAAGATCTCCTCCGAGGCAACCTCGACTGCAGGAGATAAGATCTCCTCCGAGCGCCCGCGTCAACCTCGACCGTAGGAGATAAGATCTCCCCTGAGATAACCTCAGCTGTAGGAGATAAGATCTCTCCCGAGCGTCCGCATCAACCTCGGCCATAGGAAATAAGATCTCTTCCAGGGCAACCTCAACTGTAGGAGATAAGATCTCCCTGAGGATCCAGGCCGATCTCGACCGCAGGAGATGAGATCTTCTCTGAGCGCCCGTGCCAACCTCAGCCGTAGGAGATAAGATCTCCTCCGAGGCAACCTCGATCGAAGGAGATAAGATCTCCCCTGAGGGTCTAGGCCAATCTCGACTGTAGGAGATAAGATCTCTCCCGAGGTAATCTCGACTGTAGGAGATAAGATCTCCTCCGAGGCAATCTCGATCGTAGAAGATAAGATCTCCCCTGAGGGTCTGGGCCAACCTCGGCTACAGAAGATAAGATCTTCTCCGAGGCAATCTCGATCGTAGGAGATAAGACCTCCTTCGAGCTCCCGCATCAACCTCGGCTAGAGATAAGATCTCTCCCGAGCGCCCGAGTCAACCTCGATCAGAGATAAGATCTCTTTCGAGCGACCGTGATAACCTCGGCTAGAGATAAGATCTCTTTCGAGCATCCGCGATAACCTCGATCAGAGATAAGATCTTTTTCGAGCGACCGAGACAACCTCGACCAGAGATAAGATCAGAGACAATCTCGTCCTGAGATAAGATCTCTTCTGAGCGACCGCATCAATCTCGACTAGAGATCAGATCTCTTCCGAATGCCCATATTAACCATGGCTGTAGGAGAGGAGATCTCCCCCGAGTCAGCCTCGACTGCTAGAGATAATATCACCTCCGAGGAGCTCAACCTCCGACCTCGACCACAGGAGATGAGATCTACTTCAACCTCGACTGGAGATGAGATCTCTTTCGGGCTTCAACTTAAATATCAACTTTGGCTGGAGATGAGATCTCCTCCCTTCCAAGCTTCGACCTGAACCAGCACAGAGCCTAGAAGAGGACTTCGACAGTCGCCTTTTCTGTACTTTCTTTCTTCGAATTTCGAACTCAAAAGTGGGGAGGACTATTGTTGGGGATAAACCCCACTTCTACCGAAGTTCAGTTCAATGCTCAGCCTAATGCAGCCGGTAGCCATGGAAGAGCTTCAGCGGATGGGTCTCAGTCAAACTTCTTCATCCGATCGAACTTCTCAGCAGCCGAGCTTCAGTCGAACTTCCACGAGGGTCGAACTTCCTCCGCACTCTTCCAGCCAGATGCCTGCGGGACCTGAACTCCCTCCAAGCTTTTTCTTCGGCCAGACTTCTTCAGAAGTCGGACTCCTTCCAGACATCTCCTTCAATCGATCCGAACTTCTCAGGGGCGAGCTCCTTCTGAACTCTCCAACGATCGAGCCTTAGCCGCACTCCTCCAGCCAGATGCCTATGAAAGTCAAACTTCTTTCGAGCTTTTTCTTCGAAAGTCCAAACTCCTTTGAAATCGATATATACCGAGGTCCACTAATCGACGTTTACTTTCTCAGAGCTACGGCCATTAAATCTCGATGAACGATCACCATCGGTCTGCTGGAGGCGACAGCAATCCGCTACCAGACGATGATGGTTGTCACCATCAATCCATGGTAGGCAACGCTGCAGACGGTGCCTTCCTCCGTGACTGATCCCATCAGACCTCGAGCGACCCATTATCAGGCAGCTGCAGTTGTCACCATCAAGCTCCGCCTATAAAAAGGACCCTCCAGATACGCTAACTCTAAGCTCTCCTCTCCTTCTCTAAACTTTGCCGAACTCATTCCAGAGTACTTCATATCTATTGGCTAGAAGAGCTGACTTGATCGTCGGAGGATCCTACCAGAGCCACCCCCACCGACTCTAGACGGAACTTTATTTTGTAGGTTTCGACGGCGACCTCGTCTACCTTCACTCCAGTTGGATCCAATGATGATCAGATTTTGCACCAACAAGTGGTATGTTTATTCTTTTCTCTTTTTATAAAACCTTTGCCAGAATGTGGTTTGGGTTGGAAGGCAAGAAAGGCAATCTTACTCTTTTCTTTCTTAAGTTTTTCCTTCTCAACAACACATTTAGTGATAAACTCAGTATTACTGCAAGTTTCATTCAAAGTATTATGGACAGTTTTGATCTAGGAGAATTCAATAGGTAAGAAATTTAAAGCATGAGGCACTAGAAAAGAGTTAGACAGTTCAATTTTTAGATCGTTAAATTTGGTTTGAAGATGAACCATTTTCAGAATATATTTCTTGACCCTCCAATATTATCATATTTCATGATCATCAATTCTTTCATCAAGCATCCAAACTTAGTATTTTGAAATATAAGGTATCTCTATCATATTGCATCAAATAGTTTTTTAGCATTATTGATCTCTGGTAGACCACTCAGAAGATGCTCAAAAACTGATCTCTTAATAGCAACTAAGCTAAGCCTATTAGATTTTTTTTATTTAGTAAAATAATCTTTCTATTTTGATGTACTCTAGTCATTAAGATCATCAGGTTTATTTTCATGCAATGCCAGATCAATGTCAGCAATTTCTAAAGCAAATTTCATGTCTTATTTTCACCTCTTATAATTTGATCCAGTCAAGACTTCAACGATAATATTATTATTATTAATATCAAATAAAACTACACAAACAAATAATAGAAATGTAAAATATTAGATAATGGACATTCATAAATAATACAGTCATATAATAACATCACAAATCATAAACAAGAGCCCAAACACTATATCACATATTTTTCTTTAGGCAGAACATACAATATGCATAAGAGCTCTTTATACAAGACCATAAGAAGAAATATCCTAGTATTCAGAAGCTTATTCTCTTTAGACAGACAGACCTCGAAAGTCAGAGTACCCTCGCAACATAATAGTCTACAAAATTTTTAGTTAAAATACATAAAATCCCCCTTTGCATAGGTAATTATATGTCCTAAATAGAAAATATTTCTCTTATGATGAAAAATTCTATGAACTAACATAAATAAATTATTTTGATGATAAATATTCATGCTAATCTATAAAATTATTCATATAAAAAATTAAATACCTAAAATAATCATGTCTAATATGGGATACTTAAGAACACGCATTCCACTGATCATAATACAACATAGTATTGCATTCCATAAGCTATAGTGATATGTTTATGCAATTTAAAAGATATATTATGCTAAAAAAATTAAATATTAACTTTTTGAAGAATATTATTAAAAATAAAATTTTAGAAAGTAAATTAAAAGTTTGAAAGACTATTATAAAATAATAATCTTTAATAGGGGCTAAAATATAATTTTTCTTGGACTAAAATCAAATTTTTATAATTACAGGAACTAAAATGCAAAATTGTAATATAATAGCCTAAACATCAAACCGGGTTTGGATTTGGGTTGAAACCCAAAATCCAAAATCTATTTGGCCATCTTCTCCCTCACGATGGCCCTTCCCTTTTTTTATATAAATATTTTGGGCAGCGGAGTAGAGGGCTCACTAGTGCCTCTTCTCCACCTCAAATCTGACTTAATGGTCGTCGAAAAAGGACTAATCAATGGACCGCCACCTTTTCTAAGGTTAGCCGCCAATGATTAAGGAGAAACCATCGGCGGTCTTCCTCCCTCCTCTTGTTTTTTTTTTTTTTCTTTGAAATCCCATGAAATCGGGAAGACCAACCTGGTGTCTGGTGCCTCATCCTGTCGCTGTCTGCCCAAATGGCCACTAGTGGCTGCCACAAGAGAGAAGGAGGGACACATGGTGGTGGGAACTATCGGGCTTCCTCCTCTCCCTTTTTCTTTTTGTGTTGTTAGGTCGAAACCAGGAAGATTGGCCCAAGCTCTCCACCGATTGGTCCCAATGGCCGCCGGCCTTGGTCCCATCATGCCAATGAAAAGGAGGAGCTGGTGGATGCCGACTGCCATATCGATGGTAAGAAGGAAAGTGTGAGCTCAGAAGTGGCACTCCCAAGTCTTGAAAACATGAGAAGATAGGTCATGAGAAGACGAAAATGAGCTGAAAGAAGAATTGGTTTCAATAGTAAAATTCAAAAACTGGATCGGCTCACTTTGAGACTGAGCCGGCTTAGTTAGAAACTGGGTCGGCTCAGTTCAGAACTGGGTCGACTAGGTCTCAGAGAAAAATTCAGATAGAAAGTAGCATTTTTAGACTGTTAGTATGGTACACAAGACTGAGCCAATCCAGTCGTAGGTTAGCCGACTCGGTCTGAAACTGGGCCAGCTTAGTTTTCGTGGGTCATTCTTTTGTATACGTTGATTGTTTGGATTTAAAGAGTTTTTCTATGAGCTTGGGCATGATCCTTTGTAAAGTATATATATTAAAAATATGTCAAAATTGTAAGTGTATTAAAATATACTAAATAAAAACTCTTTTCTTCCAAAATTTTTTTCTTCTCTTCTTCTCTATTCCTTGATTTATTTGATCGTGCTTTCGCAAAAATCTCTAAGAAGTATTTCTTTGTTGCTTGGCTAATCACCAGTGACCATGCCGATCCATATGGAAAGAGTGCATATTTCTAATATTTAGTATCAGAGCGGTGTTGCATGGAAGGAAGGAAGACACCTAGGATTTACTACATCCAAGATCTGTTGCATCAGATTTCTATCCTAAAAACTTCTAGTTTGCTTCGTGGTTGTCTCTAGATTGAGGTGGAGATTATTTACATGGAGGAACGATAATACAAAAGTTTGGAAGGAGGATCTAGGGCTAGTTAGATTTTCTGTGAAGGATAGTTTTACTGATGTATGATCGTGAAGGGTGTTAAGAATCTATTCTTGACTTGTTTGAAGTCATGGGATCAAGTGGATTCAAGGTAGATTTTGAGAAGTTTGACGGTAAGAAAAACTTTATCCTATGGCAGCAAAAGTAAAGAACTTGTTGGTTCAGCAGAGGATCTACAAGGTCTTGACAAAAGAAAGGTTGGAAAAGATCAGTGCTGAGGATTGGGAAGAGTTGGAGGAAATTACTTTTAGCACAATCCGGATGTGTTTGGCCGATCAGGTTTTGCCCGAGGTTTGCACAGAGACTGCGATAAAGGAGCTCTGAAAGAGATTGGAGAACACATACATGAGGAAGAATATGACGAATAAGCTGTGGTTGAAGAAATAGCTGTATAGTCTGAGAATGTCCGAAGGTGAAGATCTTGTTGCACATATCCAAAGGTTCAATCAGGTATGTTCTGAGGTGATAAGTTTGGATGTGAAGATCGACGAGGAGGATCGGACATTGCTGCTATTATGTTCTCTCTCAGGTTCGTATGATGGTCTCATAACAACTTTAGTTTATGGAAAGAAGATCCTAAACTATGAAGAGATTGTTGGTGTGCTTAGATCAAATGAGCAAAGGGAGAAGATTTGCAAGGAAGATCCTAAGTCTGAGATCTTGGCTATGAACGAAAGATAGAAAAGATCAAAGAAGAAGATAAAAGAAAAATCTAAGGGCAGATCAAAGTCTCGCAATCAGAGAAAGATGACATTGAAATATTATAAATGTCATCAATCTGGATACCTAAAGAGAGATTATCCTCTTTTGAGATCAGAAAAAGGAAAGGCTAGCAAGAAAGATAATATAGCTTCTGTGAGTAGTGGAGAAGATCTGCTAGTTGTATCAAATGGATCCACAGAGTATGATACTATATGGATATTAGATTCAGCATGCTCGCACCACTATACTTCTCATCGAAAGTGGTTTGCTACCTACCAGAAGGTCGATGGTGAAAGTATCAGTCTTAGAGATGATCATTTGTGCAAAATAGTTGAAATTGACTCTATCAAGGTGAGGATGTACGATGGAATCATTCGTATATTATCAAATGTCTGACATATACCAGAGTTGAAAAAGAATTTAATTTCTTTGGACTGCTTGGAGGAACAGAGTTATGCTTTTAGTAGCCAGGCTGGGAGTGGATGTCTGAAAATTTTCAAAAAAACTTTGGTGGTGATGAGAGGTAGAAGACCGAGCAACAATCTTTACAGAATAAAAGACTTAGTGGTAAATGATAGTGCAGAGATGCTAGCAATGGCACAGGAGGAGCAGATTTTATATCGACGTGGCACTATCGGATGGATCATATGAGTGACTATGGACTCACAAAACTAAGTAGAAGAGGTATGATCCCAGCGCTGAAGAAGGAGGGCATAGATCTTTGTGAGCCATATATCTTTGGCAAATAACATAAGATGAAGTTTGCCAGAAGTACCAAGCGCAGTGAGGAAGTGCTGGATTTAGTGCACTCAGATGTGTAGAGACCAGCTTCTGTATCAGTTAGAGGTGGGGCAAAATACTTTATTACTTTCATTTATGATTTCTTAAGGAAGGTGTGGATTTATCTGATCAAAAAAAAATCAAAGATGTTTGCCCAATTCAGAGCTTAGAGAGCTGAAGTAGAGGAGTCAGAAAGATAGGTAAAGTATCTGAGGTCGAATAATGGAGGGGAGTATACTAGCCTGAAGTTCAAAAGGTACTATGAGGAAAATGACATCAAACATCATTACACGGTGAGGATGACTTCCTAGCAGAATGGTGTCATGGAGAGGATGAACCAGATATCGAGAAGACATGGAGTTTGAGGCTGCAGACATCACTCCCAAAATTCTTTTGGGATGATGCTCTAACTTTTTCTTATTTTCTTATGAACAGATCTCCTCATTATAAGCTGAATGAAGGCATTCCAGAAGAGGTCTGGAATGGAAAGAAGGTAGAGCTTGACCATCTAAAAATTTTTGATTGCACAGCCTATGCACATATGGAGGCAACCGAGAGGAGCAAATTGGAGCCAAAATCTCAAAAGATGACATTTATAGGGTATCCATAAGGAGTCAAGGGATACCTGCTATGGGACTCTCAAGCACAAAAGTCAGTGATTAGTAGGGACGTTATCTTTGATGAGAAGAACATCTTGAGGAGGTCTGGGATAGATGAAACTGGAGAAACAAAGATAAATAGTGATGGCCAGTCAGAGAATGATGGTATGCATGTTACATCCACTTACAGGAGTGTTCCTGTTGAGATGAAGTTGGGCAGAAAAGTATTATCTTAGATTGAAAATCAACATGGAGGATTGGTAGTTCAGACAGATGTGCAGGAGCAGCCACAGACATCAGGTAGAAATATACCAGTGGGAGTAGCTTTGCATAAATTTCAGCATACTATTAGGAGATCGATCATATATGGCATTAATGAGATTATCTTCTATGCACTCATCACTGTTAATGGAGATCCAGAGAATTATGCAGAGGCCATGGAGAGTGAGGATCATGATTCATGGATGTAGGCCATAATGGAGAAGATGGAATCACTTGAGAAGAATCAGACATGGCAGTTGATGAATCTTTCAGAGGGTGCTCGACCTATTGGCTTAAAGTGAGTGTTCACAAAGAAAGAAGCACCTTCAAAATAAGGTAGATTCAGATTCAAAGTAAGGCAGGTAGCAAAGAAAAGGGATTGACTATACAGAAATTTTTTCTTTTGTAGTGCGGTATACATCTATTCGAATTTTGCTGTCACTGATGGTACGGTATAATATGAAATTGAAACAGATGGACGTGAAGATGGCCTTTTTTCATGGAACTTTGAAGGAAAGAATCTACATGAAGTAGCCAGATGATTTCATGGAGATGGGACAGAAAGAAAAGATGTGTTTACTCAGAAAGTCTTTATATGGCTTGAAATAATCTCCTCATCAGTGGTATTGAAGATTTGAAAGCTTTATCTTGAGCCTGGATTTCAGTAGATGTGAACATGATTGTTGTATCTACGCCAAGGATGTAGATGAGGAGGATGCCCTATACTTGTTATTATATGTAGATGATATGCTCATAGCCAGTAGAAGCATGGATGCTGTGAAAAGATTGAAAAGAGCATTATCATCTGAATTTGAGATGAAAGATTTGGATCCAACTGAGAAAATCCTTGAAATGAAGATTTGCAGAGATAGGTGCAAAGAAGTGCTCTATTTGTCACAAGAAAAGTATGTCCAGAAGATTCTGAAGAGATTTGGGATGGAGAAGGTCAAATATGTAGAGACGCAATTATCGAGCTATATGTCTCTCTCTAAGTTACAGTGCCCTCAGTCAGAAGAGGAGAGAGAGTACATGAAATGAGTTTCTTATGCAAATACTGTAGACAGTGTGATGTACACTATGGTGTGCTGTAGATCAGATATAGCTTATGCTGTGAGCACGATTAATAGATACATAGCTAACCCTAGGAAGAAACATTGAAAAGCATTGAAATAGAGATTGAGATATCTTCATGGAACAAGGGATTATGGTTTGGTGTTTGGTGGGCAGTCGGAAGGATTTGGAGAACAATCTATGAAGATGTGTGAAGGTTCAGATCCTCTGAAAGAATTTATTGATGCAAATTATGCTGGTGATTCTGATACAAAGAGGTCTACTACTGGATATCTCTTCTGTGTATATGGTGGATCGATGTCTTGAAGATCAACTCTTTAGCCAATCACAGCCTTGTCTACCACAGAAGCTGAGTACATTGGAATAATGGAGGCTGCAAAGGAAGTCCTTTGGCTTAGGAGGCTAATTGATGAGTTTGGGATGGAGCAGAGTAAGATTATACTATTCAGTGATAGTCAGAGTGCTCTGTTGTTGGCACAGAATCCAGTCTATCATGGGCACACAAAGCATATGAAGGAAAAATCCTATTTTCTGGATCAAATTCGTTCAGACCTTAATTTGATCAAGAGGGATATTTTAAAAAAAAAATTCTTAGATCTAAATCAGATCTAAGATTCTTTAGATCTGATTTTATCAATCTGATAAAATTAAATTAAATTAAATTAAATTAAATTAAATTATATCTTATTATGGATAATCCTATTATCCTATGATGATCCTGATGTTTGTCTGAGATTCTGAATGTAGCTACGCAAGTACCTGGCCTCTACCGATATCCACTTAGACAGAATCTGGAGATCTTCTTCTTCTCAATCTATGCTCCAAAAATTAGATCTGAATTTGATCTTGAAGATCTTCAAAATATCTTTTGAAGATCAATTGTTGTCTCTTGCAGCAGTGCTGCCTTCTTCCTTTCTTGTCATCTTTCTCTTGCTTGGATCTCACCAAACTGGAGCCCAAAACCTCATGGGCATGGAGAGGAGAGAGAGAAGTAGAGGGTGGCATGGAGAAGGAGGGAGAGGGGCTATATGGCATGGGCAAAGGGCAGAAACTCAAAATCCTAGGCGCGGATAGGATTTATATAGATCCTGCTGCGCCATGCAGTGCCACATTATCCCGACCAATCATGACTCTTTGTGCAATCAGATCTAAATCTGATTAATGGGATGACATCATCTGATCTAATTAGATTAGAGTCCCTTACAAACCTCCTTAGATGGCGTCAAGATTGATCAAAGAAGAGTCTTTGGCGCCATCCAAGTAGAGAGCATGAAGCAACCTGGAGTCCCATCTGTATGGGACTCCATGTGTCATCCTCTTTGGGCGCATGCCTCCCTAGGCATGCACCCCCTCTCTTTCTTCTTTTAGCAGAGGGACAAAGTCCCATCTTCTCTCCTATGAGTGCATGACACATGGGAAGATGTCTAAGTATCAAAGATCAATGTTTGACCAAAGTCAAAAAATAAAATTTAGCAAATGACGAAAAATGGTAGGTGTTGTCTCAAATTTATCTCATAAATTAAGATAATCCTTTTCTGACCTGAACAAGCTCCAGTCAGACCAAGTAAAGATTTTTGAGTGAGCCCAAACATATTTGGCTCAGTCGAGATAACTTTTAATGATTGTTAAAGCAGAACTTTAGGCTTAATCGTGTGCTAACATGATTTTCTTGAACCTAATTGAATCTTATTCAAATCAATTAAACTGGGTTAGTCCAATTGATGATATCCAGATCTAAACTCTTGTTTGTGTGATCCAGTTAGGTTCAATTCCATATGGTAATGGAATATGTCATGATCTCTATCATCGATATCATCGAAATACCTTCCGATGGATTAGAACTTTTCTGATTCATATAACTAGTATGATCAATCATCCAGATCATTCTAATTGCTCCTAAAATCCATCAATGACACCTAGCAGCATATGGTGGCAACCCATCAAAACTGAAAATAAACCTCTCGGTGCAGTTACTTATATGATTAAGTTTCTCTATCTTGAGCCCAAATCGGATTAGGGTTAAGGTGATCTCGTCAAACCCTAATTCCATCATATAAATTAATCATTCGATTCAAGTTCAATATGAAAATCCTAATAGAAACTCTTTCTATTATTTCACTTTGCCATGACCATAGGCTTATGGACTTGATTCTCATGATCATCATAAGGCTGCTTCTCATCTACCGAGGTAGATAGATTTTCTATTGGTACAATCCAATTTCTACAATGAACATGCTATAGCCAACATACACCTCAGGATTTCGAATGGCTAGGAGATCGAGTTATGGTATAGTCACACTATAACACCCTCAAAGTGAACTGTCAATGCACCTCAGGTCAAAGAACTAGACACACCACTGTAGCTTCGAGCCAGTCATTGACGAGAAGATAGAGTTCCTTATGACTGCTCGAGGTGGTCACGCTTAGTTCCCTCGTTCTCTAGTGAGTATTTATACTCTCGCTCTAGTGTCTCTATACCATAGACTTAAGTCTATCCTAAAGAAGCGATCGTACACCAACCTTTCAGATCAATCATCATCCTCATGATGATTCTACGGTCGGAAGCATTTTGTGAGTCAATAATGAAAATTCATGTCTTAAATTTTCAACTCTTGAAAATATGAACTATCATTACCATTAACTTAAGAAATGTATCATAGACACTTTCAAATACACACTGTGATAGAAAATAATTTATTTTATTATTTATAATCAAAATTATAATTTTATCTTTAGACGTGTATTACAAGTGTTAGTCAATTTTGACTTCTAGGGCACACATATCTAACAGCATATAGATGTGAGGTACCACAAGATCAGAGAGCTGATGGAGGAAGATAAAGTAAAACTGATGAAGGTCCATACTAAGGAGAATCAGTCTGATGCACTCACGAAGGTACTCCCCAGAGACAACTTTCAGAGATGTGTGGCGTGAATGGGTCTATTGAGAAGAGATGAGTTCACAAGAACTTGAAAGCACCAAGATGGAGAATGTGAGCTCAGAAGTGGCACTCCCAAGTCTTGAAAATATGAAAAGACAGATCATAGGAAGATGGGAGCGAGCCGAAAGAAGAATCAGTCTCAATAGTAAAGGTCAAAAATTGGACCGGCTCACTCTGAGACAGAGCCGGCTCAATTGGAAACTGGGTTGGCTCAGTCCAGGACTAGGTCGGCTAGGTCTCAGAGAAAAATTCAGACATAAAGCAATATTTTCGAACTGTTGGCACGGTATACAACTAGGTCGGCTCCGTTTGGGACTGAGTCGATCCAATCACAGGTTAGCCGGCTCAGTCTAAAATTGGGCTGGCTCAATTTTTGCGAGGTTATTATTTTGTGTACGTGGGTTGTTTGGATTTAGAAAGTTTTTCTATGAGCTTGGGCTTGACTCTTTGTAAAGTATATATACTGAAAACATGTCAAGATTGTAAGTATGCTGAAATATACTGAATAAAAGTTCTTTTCTTTTGAAAATCTTTTCTTTTCTATTTCTTGATTTATTTGATCGTGCTTCTGCAGAAATCTTTAAGAAGTACTTTTTTGTTGCTTGGCTAATCACCAGTGACCACGCCGATCCATATGGGAAAAGCGCATATTTCCAATAGAAAGAGGGGATGGGATCCGTTCCTTCTCTTTTTTTTAATGTTTTAGATCCAAAAGGGATCTATATGGACTCTTCGTCGGTTGCTCCCAGTGGCCGCCAGCCTTTGATCCGATCGGAGAGAAATCCGGCCATCAAGGAGAAAGAGAGAAGAGGGCACGGTCTAAGGAGATCCATCCCTCTTTTCTTTAATAATTTTTATTGATTCTAATCCTCTATAAATTTCTATTCTAATACCATATGTAGAAGATTTTTCATGAATCTATTTAGAAGATAAAATACAAAAAATAGATGCATACTTATATTCACCATTGATTTACCAAAAACAATAACAGCGAATGCTCAGACGAACATCGAGAATCAGATCCTTCTCTACTAGCTTTCTTTCAACATGCGTCTATTCGAAAGGATAAGTCTGAGAACTAGTCTTATGGTATTATTAGGAAGTAAAGAAAGAATCTAGCCATATTAAATAAAATTCTAACAGGCCCATCCATCATGGACTCATATTAGGCCAAAGTCTATACTATGCTATCCTAACTACACCAGCCTAATATAAGGTGCTCCTAGTTCAAAACAAAAGGATCACAAATATCATTTGACTTACATGCATGTCTATTAATTCGGATCACATAATCAATCTATTTTTAATAAAATAAAATAATTAATTAATAATAGTTTATAATTAAAAAAAATTATGTAAAAAGAAGATGTGAAAGGTGAAAAAATGAGGGCCAATCGATGAAGCATGGTGTGAAGGTCGAAGGAGAAATAGCAATGGGTGGAAGGTAGCTGGAGATCAAGAAAGAAAATGCCCGAGCCAGCATTCCCTTTCGTTCAGCTAATTCGAAGGCTAGTAATTTATATGTTACATGTTAATTACAAAATATCCTAAATACCCTTATCTATTAAACGGTCAGGATTTCTTCTGACTTTTTGTAAAATAATTTAAAGGTTTACCGTAGCAATCCCCATTTTTCGCTGAAGAAACTTTTATGAAAAATGATAAATATTGGTTCTTTTGTCCCTTTGTGTTATGCGTCATGCCATGCCAGTCGAAGATACGCTCCACTTGACAGTTTAAGATAGGGAACGTATTGTATCTATCGTATTCATCTTCCTTTATGCGAATTCACCCCTGGATCCTCTACAGATCGCTTTGAGAGCTGTGCACGTGCATGAGTGATAAAGTTTAAAGTGCTTTCAGATTGGTGCAGTGGGTGATCCAACGGTGGATTGCCTAAAGCAAGATGAATCCTTAGGCTAGAAATATAAAATGCGTCCTTAAGATAGAGAGAAAATTGGTTTTAAATATGAAAAAGAAGAATTTGCCCACCAAAATAAAATGTTGAAAAAGAAGAATTTGCCAACAAAATAAAAAAGTTGATTATTATCTATTATTTTATATTTATTATTTATTTTATTTATTTGTTGGAATATTTTTGAAGCTCTAGATAGAAATATCCTTGGTTTTAGCAATATTGTAGCACGCCGGCTTCCGCCATTCGTCTAGATTTTTTTTTTTTTTTCTTGCAGAAATCAATCACTTCCCATAGCCTTGTAATCCGAGGTTCAACCATCCAGACGGTCTACAAGATTGTTAATAGTTATTTTATTTTGTTATCCTGGGTTGTGCCATCCAAACGGTCTACAAGAGCGTTAATGGTTATTTTATCATTAAGATCCAGAGATCCTACATGATTCGGGTAATCCCCCACCTTCCCAAAAACACGCCCTTAGATCGAAGAGGAGATCTCCAGTCTCGATGGCTCCTGTTTGGATCGAAGAGGAGATAAAATCTGCCATCTGAAAGCTCCAAAAGCCCTAGCCCCCAGAAAATGATAGCAGCTTCAGCTGGATGTTTCCAACATAATATTTGAATCTCACATCATCACATACATTTTTGTTTTCTTGCTTGGCACACGAACATATTAGAGAACACACTGAATTTTTGCGCTGACCTCACACCACACAAGATTTCTACCATTGCCAACATCGTCAGGAGGACATCATCATCCTCCCTTTGGACACCACCAGATCTAGTTCTTCAGTACATTGATCCCAGCATTCTCATCAGAAAAGCTGAAGATACCTGAAAAAATCACTGTACAATCCATGCCTGAGACTTGGAATTCTATGAGTACAAGTTCCAACAAATCCATCCGAGTGTAGTGATATATACCGTCACTATACAACTCATTCATTTTACCTCATCCTCCAGAGTTCCATGGAGCTCTTTTAAGCTTCTTTCAAGAGTTGCCCTCAAAAATAAATAATACAAGCTATCCATATAACTTCATCCCGATTTAGTGATGTAACTTAATGGTTAATAAAACCTTGCATGCATGGCAATGTTTCCCATTTTAAATTCTGGACTAACAATAAGGACAACTCTCCTAACGGGCACAACATTCAAATACATCTAACTAGATAACAAGCACAAGTAAGACACACTTCCATCGTGATTGAATCTCTGACGAAAATTAGCAACCAGAAAAGACATCTTCTAACCATTAGCACTATCTAAATCCAACTCTATATCACTCCCCGGTGCAATTTCGGACCAATCACTGTTACGAAGATTCATTCATGAGCTGATCACTTAGATCGATGTGGCCACCATTAATGGGGTACATTAAACAAGCGCATTGGAAAATCTCAGCCTGAACTTGACTCCAGAATGTGATTAGCATGCATCAGCCCTGCATTTTCAAGGCTTCCTGTTCCCTGCTGCTTCTTGACCAGTGGCACGCTCTCTGGGCTGTCAGGGGAGCCAGCACAGCATGAGTCTGGTGTCATCGGCTCATGGTGAGAGGAGAATAATTCATCATGGAGAAGACTTTGGACAAGCCCACGGTTGACTCTAGTATCATTGCCTTCGATGGGGGTCTCAGAGGTTGAAGCAGGGGTTGGGGGGTCAGCCTTGTCGTCTAGATGGGGGTCCCCAAATATGGTAGTTGTGTTACCCATTCCTGATGCTCCAGTCAGCACATTACTAAGACGCTGTTGCTCCTCCACGATTTTCTTCAGATATTTGCCCTGGGCTTCTATTCTCAGCTGCAGCTGCCTTTGGACCTATAAAAGTTCTGAAAGCTAGGGTCATTTAAAAGTTCATCATACAATTCTGATAGATCTATTGACTTACAGCATCATGGATGACTAAAGCAAACACATGCACAAACCCTTGGTACCACACAAACACAATTAAACTGTTCCTCAAATTTGCTATGTACTCATTAACTGATGCTGTTGATTATATCATATACTATCAGCATAAAATCCTTCGGGCTTATCAACATATCTATCTTCTGAAGATCATCATGTTCAGTAATGTATCATATATATGTTATCCCAACTGACTGAACTATGAAAGAGTGAGCGACCTTTTTCATATTTGCAATTTTCAGAGCATTGTAGTGTGGCAATTCCTATTTATACTCCATGATCACATCAACTATTCATCTAATTACTATCTGTAAGCCACAGTAAATTTGCAACACTTCTGCGACCAGCTTGTACAAATCAATAATTATAGATAAAGGAAACACTTGCCTCTAGTTGTTCCTGTAGCCTCTTTTGAACCTCCATCTGCAATTTTAGTGCTTCGGTTATTTGCATTCCACTGACAACAAAAGAAAGAAGCATACCTTAGTTACAATTTGATCCTGCATCCGATAGTTTTCTTGAAGAAGATTAAACTAATCAAGGAGAAGGAGAAATGCAACTGCTAAGAATAAATAGAAAAACAATTACAACAATCCTCAAGTGATTGAAAGATTTTTTGATGCAGGACCGCCAAGGATTGGCCTGCTTTGTGCAAGAGGACTCTAGGCATTGGATAGTTTGGGGTTCAAGGCAACCATATTGCTTGCCGTCCAAATTCTAAGAACAGGATGCAAATAAAAAAACTGAATTTATCAGCAAACATTACATAAATAAAATTCTGTCTAGGACTTTTGAAATGATTAGAAGGTGTTAGGGAAAAGGAACAGAAGAAGTGCAGGTCTTAACTGAAAGATCTCCTGCATATTTCAAACTATAGAAAATATTGAGCACAGAAATAAGTAGAATGCAGAAGATACAAAACTAGCAAAACCACTAAAAGAGGAAGCAAAGCGGATCCTAAAAGAAACAGATTGACTTATTAATCCAGCAGGCCATAATATAGAGACATAAAATATATTGACTGAAATCTGGTAGAGAATTTAACAAAACTAGCAGTCAACGATGGATAAAACAAAGAATATCAAGAATAAAAAATAGAAAAGGAAAGGTAGAGAAACTGATAGAGATAGAAAGAAAAGAGGGAAGAGAAAACAAGGAATAACCAGCCACAAACCCGAAACCTGGCCTTTTTCCTACGCTAACCAATTAGCCACATGTTTGGCACTTACCAAGCCTCCTAATGGCCCAAGGTGCTGTAGCACGGCACCATTTATGATACAGTAGTATAAACAGTAACAAAATCCTTTATTTTTTCAAAATACACTTATTTTATCATAAATTGACAATTGCACAATTTCAGCCCTCCATTGCTCAGATCGAAGATTGAAGCCTTATAGGCTGGTTCTTTCATCCACTGCATCCTCCCTTAGGCAATAATAACATTTCTTTGACAGCAATTGCATCAATTTTTCCACCAAATTCCATTTTTTTTCATTTCATTTATCTTAAAAGCTTTTCTAATCTCATCCTATCTTCTCATTTGTTTAAATATCTAATAAAGAGATAAACATATCCTCATTTACTATCTTAAAGCCTTATTAGGAATTTAGTTGGAGATATAAATTGAAATATGATCAGGACAACAAATTAAAGGAAACCAAGCCCACTCTGCATAAGATGGTTACAAGGGTAATGGTCAATGGGTAAACCAGTAACCCACCCAGTTTATGTAGCCACCACATATCAGGCTTACAATGGGTGCCATGGCCTGATTGGCAATACGAGCTTACAATCCTGAGATCTAAACAAGCTAAGTTAAATCCACTTCATAAATAAGAATGACTAGATATCATAAACTATAAGTTTGATTGCAATCACATTAGCTACTATAAAAAATTGGAAATGAATTAGTTTTGGATTTAATGAAATGGAAAAACAGATGAACTCAAGAATAGTATTTAGAAGAAAATAAAGATAGAAGAGTTCAAACAATTCTAAGAATACAAGCACCATAATTGTTTATATTTTGCATACTACTAGTACCAAATTTTTTTTAAAAAAAAAAAACTCACGATGAGTTATCAATGGTTGGAAGTAGGTCCCCAGGCTCTTTATTGTCACACTTAGTACCTACATAAATGAAAACTCATTTAGAATGGATAATATAAAGTACATAAACACTGTAGTTTAACAAGTGCTAGTTTGGTTTAAAATAGGCTCTGCAATTATAGAACATTTGACTTCTTATCTATGAAACTCCTAAGAAATCATATACCCCTACCATCAGATGAAGACTCGGGAATGTACTTTGCAAGCCGATACTTCTGGATGAACCAAAGCCATGACATCAGGAAATGCAGAAGTAAATAAAATGAGACGCCGAAGATGAAAAAGTATCTAGAAATAAAATCAGGGATCTTCAGCAAATTACCTGCAAGTGACTTTTGACATGGTATATAGTCAAGCCTTGTACACCCATGGCCCTAAGGACACCTTTAGGAGTGGCTCCTGTCACACAAGACGAGGACATGAATATTTCTAGAAGCCTGACAATTTCTCAAACTCTAGTTGCAGAGAAGTTTATTTGAGCTTTTGATGCAATTTATCATGCTTTGAGACCTTTACATCTGCACTAGTATAAGTTTTGGCATGCTTCATTGATTCTTTAAGTACTCGAAGTTTCTTTTTCTTTTCTTTTTTTTTTGTGCACCTACACCTACTGAAATAGATATTCAATTGCTTAACCAGATGAAAATCTATTGGATTCCTATAAGCCGAATTTCTGCTCGACTAGATTGAATTGTTGACTACAATGGGAGGACGATATGTGCTTTTATCAGTTGAGGGAAGAGTGAATTATAGCAAGAGAAAACAGTATCTACATCATTGTGTCTGATAATATCAGTACCTCCGGAATAATATTTCCATAGCCCTTCTGTTAGGATGACAATCCAAAGTGGGATTTGCACAAGTCTTAACATATTGAATTTCTAAAATGAAGAATTGTTGTCATAATTACCAAATGTGTAAGTATACCGAAGATATTGTGAAATAAAAGTAGAACATTCAATTGCAAAAGTAACCTTATTGCTAATGCAATCTTACAGTAAATTTTAGGTCGATAGGCATCATGTTAAGACTTAAAAATATGGCAGTATGGCAATAAAATCAAACTATTGTTTTGGTTTTATATAATATTAGCCTTTTGGGATCACATGGTACAAAAGGAACAAAATGAAGTTTCATATTTAGTAGTTTGTAGGCCCAAATTTATATGGAAGACAATGTTAGAAAATTAGTTAGAACAATGGAATTCCACTATTTTATGTTTTATTTTTTTGGAGGGGTTTTCTAAAAATAATTATAAAAAAGCAGCTACATCTGTCAATGCATGTTTTAGATCTCATCAACTTTCTCTAAACACAAATTTGAGCTGGCATAAACTCTGAAACAGAGATAGAAGGTGCTCACTTTCTGGTCCACCAAGTTGTGTAACAGCTTGTACAAAACGTTGATGAAGCTCCTGTGTCCAACGCAATCGCTGTCTTGAGGCCAACCCAGGGTTACACGGGTTGTTCCCTTCACCCTTCGAGCCTAAAGTTTCAACATTCATTTCCATTTGCTGGTCGTGAGCAAGCATGTTGGCACGAACTTGGTTTATATAAGAGATATATTCTGTGAAATTATAACAGATTCATCATGATTTGTGAAATAGTAATGAAGAACATTACCAAACAGGCATCATTTTAGTTAAATCTAAAGAATAAGGATGTGAGTGTCAGAAGTAGATTCTGTAAACAACATCAAACTAAACAGTAATTGTGATGGCCCAGTCAGGCCCATCACGAAGATGGCCCAAACCCCATCAGGCAGCCCAAAAAAAAGAAAGAAAGAAAGAAAGAAAGAAAGAAAACAATGTCTTCTTCCTAGCGAAAACATCGGAGGAGAAGTCGAATCCAGGGAGAATTTGGCCTCCCCTCCACTCTATAAAGAGGCGTGAACCCCCTCCAGGCCATCCACAAGCCCGGCCATCCTCCCTTTTATTTCTCCCTCTTTTCTCTCATTGAAGCCACAGCCTATCCTTATTGTGCTCGCCAGAAATTGGAGGCAAAAATGCCGCTAGAGCCTAGGTAAGACCCCGATCCTTCCTCTCTCTCTTTTCCCTATTTTCTTATGGCCTTGGGCACCACCGCTAGCTATCGGCTTGGCTGGAAAATACCTCAAAGATAAACCCCTATTTTTAAACCTTTCCCGTGATTTTCCGCCATCCGGACATCGTCGCTGGCCGTTCCTTGCTCTACCACCCTCGATTGCCACCGTCGGACCTCTGGTTGTGCCGCCATGCCCCGCCGGAGCACAAACCACCAACCGCCAAAGCCCTCCCCTATTTCAGCCAAAGAAAGAAATAGAAGAAAAGAAAAGAAAGAAAGAAGAAGAAGAAAAGAAAAGAGAAAGAGAAAAAGAAAAAAAAGAAAAAGAGAAAATATTTTCTCCCGTCTCTCTCTCCTTCTCTCTCTAGGGTCTTCCTACTCTCTCTATTTCTCTCTCTAACTGCACCATGAACCCCATGATGAACCTGAGATGAAAACGAGATGACTGACCACTGCTCTGAAATCCATGCGGTAGGTCGGATCCCAATCTAGCCCTCATTAGAAATTCATAGCATTCGATCATGAACAATCCCTATTGAATCATCCTGACATGATCCCTGATGATTCTGATCATGATTGCCTCTTTTGACAGATATAGAAATTCTCTCTCCACTTTCTCTCTTCACCCACTTTCTCTCTCTAAGAAGACCTATGGATCTTATGTCGAGTTAAGTCTTCCTCTTTCAGGGATCCGTGCTGACTCTGATAAAATGATCTTGAATCAATTTGATTGATCACCTGATCAATCATCTCTTTTATTGTTATTTAATTTTATTGAATTTAATGAATGAAAATTGATTATGAATTAATATTTAAAATAGGATCATCTGATTTTTCTAGAGAAGTCTGAAGATTTAGGATGATCGAGGTAAATAGATCTTACACTCCTTATTTACCTTCAAATTATCATATTTTTCATGCAAATAAATTGTTATTGATGAAATCATATTTTCAGCATATAAGATATGGAAGAGCATGTTTTATTATGATCATTGATTTCATGAATATATTTTATGAAAATAACATATTTATGAAGCATGAATTTTATAATTTTTCCATCTATGTATATATATTTTTTAAGAAAAAGATATCAAGATTTCAAAGGCTCTCAGGTAGCTATGAATAAATTCCTATGGGAAGGTCGATACTCGGAGTTAGCATCCATAAAAATACAAGCCCTACCAGCAAATATAAAGTTGGCATACGAAATAAAAATTCTATCGATTAAAAACATTGGCCCTGTCATGGGTATAAAATGACCATATCTGTAAGCAATATTTTTAAATATGACATGAATACTTGACAAGAATGATTTACGAATCATGTTTATGAAATTTCATGATTTATACATGCATGATTATTTTTATGACTAGCTTATTATATGATCTATAAAATATTTTATTTTACAATACCTATTATTTTCTAAATATTGTATTATCATGAAAAAACTTATGCTTGATCCGGTAAGGAAGTATAGGTTTTACTTACTGAGCTAGTATAGCTCATACTCTTTTTATTTTTCTTTTCTTTCATAAAGAATTAAGATTAGGATTGACAACGGATCCAAGCTTGGGGGTTCTACGTAGCAAGCTTGAAAATTTTGACAACCGCACTTAGGTTAATAAATGATCATGAACATGTAATGAATTATTTATGAATTTTGGTTATGGATTTTGGTACTGGTTTTGGATTTAGATGTTCTGAACCAGTTTTGGTTTAATTAAGAATTTCACTTGAACCATTTTATTACTATTATTTATGATGCATCTATTATTTAATTTAAGAAAATGAATATTGGCTTCATGTTGTCGAGGGCGGTACCTCTTGGTAGCATGGCTGTATTATGTCTCAGATTTAGGGCGTGACAGTAATAAAAAAGTAAAATCGATGGATAAATGATGGCAACAATATGATGAAATTAAAATGAACTGAAAGCTACCATGTAAGACCAAGTTTATTGGTTATCCTAGATGTAACAGGCCTAACAGCAAACAGAAAAGGAACAAGTGATATCCCAATAATAGCAAGAAAGACAAGGTTGTTGCTGCATTATGTTGAAATTTTTTTTCTTCAAAAGAATATTGTGTTGAAAGTTCTCTTCTTATTAAAACAGCAAAAATAAATTGGCTGAAAATTTTGCTGCTAAAGATAATTTTAATATGTAGATAAAATAAAGTTTTCCATGAAAAATGGACTTGCATATCAAGTTGATATTAGTATTTTTCATAATATTACTGAATGGACCCTAAAAGCTCATATGTTATTGAACTTTAGAAGTTAATTTTATATGATGGGCCCAATCAGGTAGACCTATCACAATGCCAAAACCTAGAAATAAGAAGATAAAATGTGCACCAGTTTCCAGTGGTCATTTGAAGCACTGGGTATTCTGAGTGGTTATATCAAAGAAAGCTTTCAAATGACCGTTATCAAATTCCTTTCTTAATTGATATTTGAGAAAAAAGAAAACAAATAGATAGACTGCCTTTTGAAGACTCAAAATATTGCTTTTTCATTGGATTTAATAGTAACTGTCATGCACTTCCTCATATGCATAAGTTTTTCTTCATCCTTTTTTTTTCAGTAGTATTCCAGACAGAAGTTTGAAGTCTTAATCTTCACATAAACATGACAGTTTTCTTAACAGAATAGTCTTCAAAATACAGATACTGCCGGTGATGAAAAGTATGTTCCAACCATATGGCAATGGTAAATACATAAAATTATCTTGAAGTTAGAGTCTCTTTAACTGGTTCTACAACAAAATCCCTCTAAAAGTGCACAAAGGCCCTATGAATTGTAGGGTTCCTCAAGTCACATCTTTATGCTAAAGATGCATCACTATGTTAAGAGGATATTTGGTGCAGATTGAACAAGCTCTTCCAATCAACATATTGCACCAAATAGCTGGAGTTGTTCACTACATATTTCCAGACTACTATATCTCTTCTATATTTTGGAAAATAAAAATAAAAAAAATGGAGATTTGTCATCTTGTTCATGTAATCAGAAGAAAATACAAGTTCCTCATGAATAATTGGGCTTCCATTGTAGTCATCCACCCTATCCTCTACAGAAGGCTTGCATAATCTTTATGTTGTACAATAAAGCAAGAATATCTTGGACCAGGTATTATAGAAGAAAAAGGAGAAATAAATGCCGTGCATTGCTAATCTGACCAAGATAGGTATTTCCATGGAAAATATAAAATCAGTGTCAGACAACTTGCTTATCATCCCCAAGAGTAAGTAGTTCAGATGAAGTTAACAAAATCCCCACCAAACAAGCATAACATGAGGTCAGGCCAGAGCATTAAATCATGCGATGAACTTTCAGAAGGTTCCTCATAAACAAGCCACAATTCCCTGCAGTGGCCGATCGATCTTACCAACAGTAGAAAACAAGGTAATCCAAAATAAATATTAGCCGTTGCCTTTAAGTAACCTGAGTGCCTTCCATGTTACCAGGACCTCTCAGCTCACTCCAGAGTACCCAAACCCAACATTTAGAATCAGATATGGTAATGAAGTAATTCTTAACAATTAGAAGAATCCAACAGGAGGACACCAACCGACCTACTCAGAACTGACTCTCATATCAGTTCATGTATTATTAAAGTTGACAAGAAATTAAACTCTGAATCACACATTGCATCACCATCTTAGAGTCAAACTACAGGCAAAAATGTTATCACAGTGCAGACAAATTACACAATTAAAAGGCAGCTGAAAATCACAAGAATCCAGAACTGGATCCTCATCAGACTCGTTTTGAAGAGAAAAAAGTGGTTTAGAAATAATCATCAGTATCCACTAGCATGCTGTTCTTTGTTAGCAAGTAACAGCAAACCGATATACAAAATTTGGCAACAAAATCAACATCAACCAAATAGGCTTTCTTGTTACCATCTAAATTACAAGTAAAAATTTACAAGAAAAGAAATACCGGACAGCAATCAGCATGCAACCTCACTTGGTTTACCATCTCAAGAAAATGCTGGAAGACATATATCAGGGCATACGAAAGGATCCATCAAAAGAAATCTAATAGAAACCAGATTAGATGCACCGTTAGCGCCAACAAGTTTCTAAACTTCAAAGCTATCATGGTCTCCAAACATTAGCACATACTTCTTCTCTTTAGAGAAGGAAGCACAAAATAAATAAAATATCTCACTCCATTACCACATAAATCATAAGCCAAGCTTCCAGGAGAAATAACAAGCAGAACAACTAAAAGGAAAACAGGGGGAAAAAAGATAACCTACATGAAAAAGAAAACTCTCAATTACATCATATTGTAAGGAAAAAAAATCCCCAGGAACCAAGCAAACTCATAGAAAAACTTGTCATAAAAGGACAAGTTCGACGAAAAGCCACCCCAAATTTCAACCATTCTACCTCCAAGAAAGCAAGAACAAGAAACTCACCAACCAGCGCTAAAACACCACAAAATTCAAGCCCAAATTTCCAACAAAACACGCAAGAACCATCAAATCCGAACGAAACACGAAGCAATAGAGTTGATTGAGCCATACCCCAATCAAAGAAACCACCAAAGCATCGGAAGCACAGATTCCGAGGAGCTCAGTTAAGAGAAAAAAACAGCTGGATTTGACCGAGAAAAACGGCCCAAATAATCAAGTATCAAAATATCTACCAAATTTGAATACTACCTTTAAAAAATGTAAAGGATTTATTATTATTTTTTCTTTTCAAAAGAATTTCTTACTGGCTCGCGATTAGCCCACGTTGCAGGAAAATTAGAGGAGTTGAGTTGCCTCCACGGGAATAGCGTGAGCGTCGCTATCTGGCCAGTCCGACGCCATTTGGAGCGACTTGGGACGGCCACCGATGGCATCCACCCCAGAATATTCCGTTACGGGCCGGTCTTTTTCCCGACCATTGTGGAAATTTCGAGAGCCCGTCGGCTTATACAACAATATTTGGCATTGGCTCTAAACTGGGTTTAAGGGCCGTTTTTTAAGATTGAAGAACAAGGAGTCTGGCGGTTTGCGGCAGGCGTGCTCCACGCCTGATGTTTGCGCTTAGTGTGTCATTTATCGGAAGAGTAGAGTTGTGGAAGAGCCTGGGTAACAATTGCACACAAAGACCCTCTTGGAGAGGTGTGTGAAGCTAGTTTGTGCTTGTGTTTTCTAATTCCCATCGAGGATGGTGGTGGTGGTAGGTGGCAAACAACCCGTTAGGTTACTTCGAGTCAGCCTTTTTTTTTTTTTTTTTTTTTTTTTTGGTAACGTACTTCGAGTCAGGTTCGTGCTTCAACTTGTCTCGTGAATTAATTTAAAAAAATTATTGTGGTAACATAATCAAATTAGGATAGCAATTTTTGACACGATATACGTATTCAACGTGAACGTGAAAAAGTCCGGTTCTGGGTTGAGCTTATATGGATTTGGATCAAAAATACATTAACATGATTACGACGTATAAAATTCATATCATCCATGAATTGACTCATGAATCTAAAATAGATTCATATAATTTATTTAATATTTTTATAAATTTATTAAAAAAATTATTTTTATTAAATTCATAATAATTTAAATTTTAATAATATCTAATCATTTTGATTTTAAAAGAAAAAAATCAAAATAAATATATACAAATCTACAGCCCCCTCTCTTCTCTTCTCATCACTGCCACGCTACCATACCTCTCTCTTACAATGACGGTGCTATCTCTACCACATGATTCTTCTCTCTCATGTAATTCTTTTTTTTTTCTTTTTCATGCGAATCCTCCCTAAGCAATTCCTCTCTCTCTCTCTCATGCCATCTCTTTCGCTAAGTGGAATCAAATCTAAAAAAAGTTCAAAAAAAATTATTTTCTCTTGAGATCATAAAGGTGTGTTTGGATTTTTTTTTTTATTTTCCTTTTTATTTGATTTTCATTGCAAAAGTATGCTATCCTCTGTGTTGTGTTATGTTGGACTATTATTGTCTTTATCTTTTGTCTTTGACTTTTTGGATGTATTTGTTTCTAATTTTTTTTTTTTGATTTTTCTATAGTACAGAGCCATCACTTAAAATGCTAAAGCATGTTATGATATTTTTTTGCAAGGAGTTGATTTCTATGAAAAGGCTTTTGGTGGCTTATACTTATCTCATGGTATCAAAGAATTTTAAGTTTTGTATGATCTTATAGTTAATTTTTGCATACTTTTACTGCTAAATATTTTTTGTGCCTTTTTTTTTTACTTTAAAGTTCTATAAAAATCCTTTTTTTTTATGATTTCTATTACCAATTAAATAGAAATTGCTTACAATGTTTAGATTATAAACCTGACCAGGATGTTAGCTTTTGATTTATATGAATTGTCAATATATTTATTTATATTTTATTTAATATAGATGGCTAAAAGAGCAGGGGCATCTTCAAATACCATTAAGAAAAATCAAAATATTATGAGAGAAGAGGACCACATTAAAATTATAGAAGAAGATGATGATATTGTTAAACTAGCATAATCAATTAAAACAAAAGATAAAGAGACTACAAAAAGGAGGCGAAAGCTAATCTCGAAAGTGTGGATGCACTTTTGAGATGTTGCCAGTGGAAAAGGATGGAAACAAAATATGCAAGTGCAAATATTGCGGTGTAGTTTATGTTTGCGATTGTAGCAATGGAACAAGTAATATGAAACGATATATTTCTAATTATGTTAGAAGAGATATAAGAGATGTTGGGCAATTGTTGATATCTCAAAGTAATGCTGCTACCTTAGTTGATGCTTCCTCTAAAATTAATTCTGAAAAGTTTAGAAAGTTATTGGTATTTTGTATGGTTATGCATGATTTGCCATTTTTATTTGAGTGGGATGGGCTTAGGGCTATTATTCATTACTTAAGGCTAGAGTTGAAAATGATAAGTACGAACACTTGCAAAGCTAATTGCATTAAAATATTCAAAAGAAGAGGGCTGGGATAGAAAAATGCTAGCTTTTGCTTTTGGTAGAGTTAGTTTGATATCAGACTTGTGGACTTCAATGATCATTGATGGATATATTTGTTTAACAATCGATTTCATTGATAAGGATTAGCATTTACAATAAATACTTAACCTTTCTTGTATGCCTCCTAATAATGGAATATCATTGGCTGAGAAGAATCACACTTTTTTAAGTGATTGAGGGATTAATACCAAATTATTTTCTATTATTTTGGACAATATATTATCAAATGATGTTTTTGTTGATATGTTAAGAACTTAGTTGAACTTGAGGTAAGGATTGGTATGTGACGGAAAATTTCTTCATCTTTGTTGTTGTGCTTACATTTTAAACTGATTGTTCAAGATGGATTAAAGAAGATTGATGAGTCTGTCGAAAAGATTCGTGAGAGCATTAAGTATCTTAAGAGTTTCCAAGTTAGCAAACAAAAATTCTTGGAGAGTGTTTCTCATAGTTCTCTTGATTCTAAGAGGGGTTTGGGACAAGATGTGTGTTAAGAAAAGCAACTTGAATTTTTCCATATTAAGTCCATAGCCAGGTCCAGGACGATATACGAAGTCCAATGAGTCCAAGAACACTTCAATCGAAAATCAGACGGCGAAGATACGCACGAAAGAGCAAGCGGAGCATCAGACAGGATGTCGGTAGCGGGGCATACCGTCGTAGGCCCATAGGTGTGTCGACCCAGGCGCGCGGCACGGGCCAGCCCAGGTGCGCGGGCCAACCATGCATGGGCCGGCCCAAGTGCACCCAGGCAGTGCGGCCTAGCGCCACGCGTGGGCGGGCACGTGGCTCAGGCCCAAGAGGGCGCGACCCGGGCCCAAGCAGCCTCGCGAACAGGGCGTGGGCGCGGGGCATTTTTACATGGTCCACGCGCTAGAGAGCATGGACCAGGCTTTTTATCGCAATGTTTGATGCAGTTTGCACGATCCAACGGCCACGGAGGGCCGCGATCACAATCTAACAGACCAAGGGACTTGTTTGAGTTCGTTTGGGACTGCAGACTCCGATCCTGAGTCGAATAGAGGCCTTTAAAAGGCATGGCAGATCGAGAGCTTGAGTGTGGCTGGATTGTGGCTTAGTATTTTTTAGAGAGCCTGAGATGTAGAGAGCATGGAGAAGGGCACTAGCGATAGCAGGAGCAGGGGCTTCAGGCAGATAGCTAGACAATGGACTGCGATCGTTTCAGGAGATCTCCAAAAAAGAGTTTGTTCAGGATAACTTCTTGTTGAGAGGATTGTATACGTGAGTTGAGAGTGGGTAATCTTCTCTTGTATCTCTTTTTTTTTCATAATGAAGTTTTGCAATGCCCTGTGGAGGTGAGCCTTTAGACTGATCTACGTACTTGATTACTTTCTTAATTTATTTTCTTCTTTCTTTCTGTCACCATCCGCTGGTACTAGATTCTTAATAAATGGTATCAAAGCCAGATAGTATCAAAGAGCAGATTGCAGTAGTTGTGTTAGAGATTAAAGAATATGGAGAAAATAAGTGCAATCAAGATGGAGATCAATAAGTTTGATGGAAAGGATAATTTTTTCTTATGGCAAGCAAGGGTAAAGGATGTCCTCATCCAACATGGTTTGATCGATGCTCTCTTGTACAACAAGATGCTAGCCATCACAGAGGTGAAGGATTGAAAGCGGATCCAGATGTAGGCGGTAAGCACGATCCACTTGTACCTAGCAGATGATGTGGTGTTTCATGTACTTGACGAGACTTTTCCAATGGTGTTGTGGTCGAAATTCGAGGAGTTGTATATGGCAAAGTTATTCACCAACATCCTCTTCCTTTGAAGGCAGTTCTACCAGCTATGGATGGACGAAAATCAGAGCATGCAGGAGTATCTATCCAACTTTCAAAAGATCCTCACCAACCTTCTTAGCATTGATAAAAAAGTTGAGGAGAAGATCAGGGCATTGGTCTTGCTAGCATCGCTTTCCTCTTCGTATGAGTCCTTGGTGACTGCTCTTCTAGTGAAAAAGAGCACCATCAAGATGGACGAGGTCACTGCAGCGATACTCCAGAATAAAGTTCTAAGGAGGGAGAAACCCAGCTTTGAGCTCAGATGGCGGCAGCTCAGTTTTGGCAATTTTAGAGTAGGAGGCAGTAGACGGAGCGATAGAAGATCGCGAGGAGGATGATCCAAGTCCAAAATGAGAGATCCAAAGCAAGATCAGATGCTACAGGTGCGATGAATTGAGGCATCGAAGTTAAGGATTGTCCATAACTCAAGGATCGGATAAGGACTACTATGGCGGTGGCTAGTAGTAATACAGAAGGCAGTGATGATATCCTTTTAAGTTTTGATGAGGTATCTACTTCTTTCTCTCAGTGGATTATAGATTTTGCTTATTTTCATTATGTATGTTGTAGAAAAGAGCTGTTTGACTTCTTGGAGATCGGTGATGGCACTATATTCCTGCCAGATGGATCAAGCTGTGAGATCAAAAGCAGCGGGATGGTTAGCATGAAGCTCCATGATGGAATAGTGAAAAAGTTGGGTGAGGTCTGATACATACCCAATTTTAAGAAGAATCTAATCTCATTGAGCAGACTGAATTCGATCGACTTCAGATAAAAAGCTGATGAAGGAATCCTGAAGGTCATGCACGATAGTAGGATGGTGCTTAAAGGAAGAAAGTATGGAGGACATTATCTCATATTAGGAAGTTCGATGTGAGGTGGAACTCCAAGTGAAAAAGGATCGGACATGGAACAAGAGACTCGAGAGGACGACATGCGACGTCGCAAGATAAAGTTTCTATTACTACAAGAGGCTTCCTTGGGTAGATCTTAGGTTAGGTGGATCACAGCAGTTGATGAAGATGGGATCGAGCGGCCTGGCTCGACTCCCACGTTTGTCTATCCATGATCAGTAGGCGATTGCCCTAGGTCATGGGGGTGCTAGACAAACTCTCGGATAGATGGAAATCGAATATCGAGTCAAGATGAAGATTATTGAGAAAAGTGCCTCGAATTTTTCTACATTAAGCCTACGGTCAGGTTCAGGATGATGAACGGAGTTCAACAAGTCCAAGAATACCTCAATCGAAGATCAGACGGCGAAGATACGCACGAAAGAGCACGCGGAGCATCGGACAGGATGTTGGTAGCGGGGCACACTATCGCAGGCCCATAGGTGTGCCAGCCTAGGTGCGTGGGCCAGCCACACGTGGGCCAGTGCCACGTGTGGGCCGACCTAGGCGTGCTAGGTAGCGCGGCCCAGTGCCACGCATGGGCGGGCACGCGGCCCAGCGCCATGCAAGGGCGGGCGTGCGACCTAGGCCGACGCATGGGCACAGCCCAGGCCCAAGCGGGCACACGCACGGGCGCAGCCCGGGCCCAAGCAGCCTTGTGAACAGGGCACGGGCGCAGGGCATTTTTACGTAGTCCACACGCCAGAGAGCGTGGACCAAACTTTTTATCATGGCGTTTGATGCTATTTGCATGATCCAACAGCCACGGAGGGCCACGGTCACAATCTAACAGGATCGAGGGACTTGTTTGAGTTCGTTTGGGACTACAGACTCCAATCCTGAGTCGGATAGAGGCCTTTAAAAGGTATGGCAGATCGAGAGCTTGAGTGTGGCTTAGTATTTTTGAGAGAGCTTGAGATGCAGAGAGCATAGAGAAGGGCACTAGCGACAGTGGAAGCAGAGACTTCGGATAGATAGCTAGGCAACGGACTGTGATCGTTTCAGAAGGTCTCCAAAAGAGAGTTCAGGATAACTTCTTGTTAAGAGGATTGTATATGTGAGTTAAGAGTGGGTAATCTTCTCTTGTATCTCTTTTTTTTTCATAGTAAAGTTTTGCATGCCCCATGGAGGCTAGTCTTTAGGCTGATCCACATATTTGATTACTTTCTTATTTTATTTTCTTCTTTTTTTTATCACAATTTGCTGGTACTAGATCCTTAATAATGTGCCAACTAGATGAAATTCTATATTCGTTATGCTTGATAGTACACTCTGTTATTCTTGTGCCTTTATACATATATAGTTGAGTGATATCAATTCTAAATATTATCCATTAAAGAAGAATGGGTGAAGATAGAGAAAGTTGCTAAATTTTTAGCAATATTTTATGAGAGCACACTTATGTTTTCTAGCACAAAGTTTTCTCCTTCAAATTTATATTTTCTTGCTGTCTTCAAAGTTTACATGCACTTGAGGGAATAAATGTTGAGTGAAGATACTCATATGAGCAATATGGTAACAAAAATGCACTTCAAATATGAGAAAAATTGGTTGCTTTTAGTGTTTTATTAGCCGTTGCTGTCATTTTGGATCCAAGATATAAATTCAACTTTGTTGAATGGTATTACAAGAAAGTTTTTGATGATGATTGGGTTAATCGAGTATCACATATCAAAAACAAGTTATTTGCTCTTTATAATGAGTATAATAGCATACATATGCCAACTCTAAGCTCATCAGCATCAATTTGATCAACTACTAGAACTGGATCTCAAAACCATTTTGGGCAGCCACATGGTCAAGTATTTCTATTGAGATGGATGACATTTTGAAGGTATATTAGTTTACTTGCTTCTAATTTATATCTTAATAGCTTTTGCTAATTTAGTTTCTTTGAATTATTGATTTCTAGCGAGTAGTGGTTGTGAGTTGTCTGTGCATGCATTACTTATATTTTATACTTGCTATTCATATGGGTTTTTATAGGAGTTTGATGACTTTGAGAGCCATGAATTCCATCCACAAAAAAATTTGCCTAAGCTTTACTTGGATGAGCCAAAGGTGAGTAGAAATGCTAAGCTAGATGCATTTGCATATTAGAAAGCAAACCAATTCCGATATCCTGAAGTAGCTACAATGCTAAGAGACATTCTTGCTATACCTATTTCAATCGTTGCTTCAGAGTGTATTTAGTATTGGTGGAAGAGTATTTGATTAATTTTGGAGTATACTAAAATTTGAGAATGTGGAAGCAATTGTATATATTAGTGATTGGTTGTATGGAGAGAAATGTAATAAATTAACAATTTTGAATTTGTTACTTAATACAATTGTCTTTTCTCATTTTATGAATGTTGGGATCTGGTACTACTTATTGTAGTGGAAAGAAAGAAGAAATTAAAAAATATATAATTAAATATGTGGACTAGACCAAGGTATATCTCCACAGGGCATGCAAAGACTTTTACTATAAAAGAAAATAATTACAAGAGAAGACTACATACTCAATTCTCATAAATCTCTCTCTTTTAGCAAGAAGCTCTCACCTCTTATCACTTATAAAAGCTCTCTCTCTAGGAGACTTCTTAAAATGACCACTATCTATTATTTGACAGTCTGCTTGAAGCCTTTGTTTCAGCTCTTTATCAGTGTCCTTCAGGATCTGTTACTGTCGTAGAGCTCATGCCTTAAGATTCTCTATCGCTGCTACCACTAATACTACACCATTGCCCATAGGCCCTTTTAAAGGCCCTAGATCGAGTCCAGATCAGAGTGCAAATGTTGATTAAAACTCAAATAACATTCTGACCTGTCCGATCGTGACCACATGCAACAACCACTATTAGATCATGCATAAATGCCCATGGATTGTGCATGGACTGCGTGGTCGGTCCATGAGCCATGCATGGACCCATCTCCTCCTGCGGTCCACCATGGACTGTGTTACACTCATGACCTAGGTTGCGTGCCTGCATTGGGCCACGCTCACACCTGGGCGCGCGTGCCCATGCTAAGCCAGCGCGTCTTGCGCCCGAGCCACACATTCTGCATGTGCTGGCTTAGGCCACATGCTGTAGGCCCTGTGGGCCAAGCACGCCTGGGCCATGCGCCTACTGGGCTGCACCCAGCTTGCGGGCCCCATGCCTGCAGGCCGATCTAATGCTTGCTCTGGGCCTTAGGTGTCTTTTTAGATTTCTTCTCACTGCAGTTTTCATTATGGGCTCCTTATGGATCGAATTCAATGTATTTTTCTTAACAATCTTGACTCGACTCGATATTTAGCCTCCATCTAATCTTGAGAGCTTTTCTAAATAATCTCACTTCCATACCCTGGTGCATATGCCTGTTAATCATGGATGAAAAAATATAGGAGTCGAGCTAGGCCGCATGATCCCATCTCTGTCATATGCTATGCTCCGTCTGACTTGAGACCTGCTTAAGATAGTCTTCTACGGTAATAGAAACTTTACTCTATGACATTACCTATCGTCCTTCCGAGTCTCACATCTCATGCTCGATCCATCTGCATTTGGAGCTCCATCTCGTATTGGGCTCCTACTAACTTCTGAAACTCTACCTCATTTTGGGCTTTCCACCAAGAGGTAATGTCCTCCATATTTTTTTTTCCTCATGATAATCCTACTATCATGCAAGATCTTTAGGATTCCTCCATCAACTCTCCATCTAGAGCCGATCGAATCCAGTATACCTAGTGAGATCAAATTCTTTCTGAAAACTAGGTATATATCAGACTTTATCCAATTCTTTGACTGTTCTATTATATATCTTCATATTGACAGTCCTAATGTTCTTGATCGTACAGTTCGATCCATCCGATAAGTAAACAGTACCCTCATTGCTCTCCAAAAAGTCAAATAACTTTTCTCTGTAACATACATAATGCGAACATGCAAAATCCATAATCTACTAATGAAAAAAAATAGATACATCATCGGTCACCAAATGAACATCATCACTATCTTCTATTTCGTTATTTGCCATCGCCATAGTAGCCTTTTTCCAATATTGAGCTATAGGCAATCTCTGATACGATGTCTCAACTTGTCACACCGATAGCACTTATTTTTGCTTAAATCTCTCATTTTATATTTGGACTATCCAACCTCACGATCTCCTATCACTTCGTTTTCTATCACCATCATCCTCAGACACCAATATAGTCGAGTCGCCATCTAAACTCGAGACGTGGTTCTTCCACCTGAAAATCTTATTCTAGACTACTCTAGAAATCATCTGTTCCATCTTGATGTTGCTCTTTTCTACTAGAACAGCAGTCACCAAGGATTCAAAAAAAGAGGAAAGCGATGAAAATAAGACTAATGCCCTGGTCTTCTCCTTAACTTTCTCGCTAACACTGAGAAGATCGATAAAGATCTTTTGAAAGTTGCTAAGATACTTCTGTATGCTTTGACCCTCACTCATCTATAGCTGGTAGAACCGCTTCCATAGAAAGAGTATGTTAATGAGTGACTTTGCTATGTACATCTTCTCGAGCTTTAACCATATCACCATTAAAAAAGTCTCACCAAGCTCATGGATCACCACGTCATCCACTAGGTACAAGCAGATCATACTCATAGCTTTCATTTGGAGCCGTCTCTAATCCTGCACCTCCATAGTGGCCGGCATTTTCTCACACAAGAGAGCATTCATCAACCCTTATTGGATGAGCATATTCTTCATCCTCACTTATCACAAGAAGAAATTGCTTTTTTCATTAAATTTGTTAATCTCCATCTTGATTGAGCTTGATTTTTTTATCTTCTTTAATCTTGATCACCACTATCGTAACCTATGCTCTGGTACTATCTAGCTCTTGATACCAATTATTGAAGATCTGATACTACTTGTTATGATAGAAAGAAAGAAGAAAAAAATATAATCAAATATGTAGACTAGACTAAGGCCTATCTCCATAGGACATGCAAAGACTTTACTATGAAAGAAAATAATTATAAGAAGAGACTACACACTCAACTCTCATAAACCTCTCTCTTTCAATAAGAAGTTCTCACCTCTCATCCCTTATAAAAGCTCTCTCTCTAGAGATCTTCTGAAATGACCACTATCTGCTGCCTGACAGTCTACTTGAAGCTCCTGCTTCATCTCTCTATCGGCACCCTTTAGGATTTGCTGCTGTTGTAGAGCTCACGCCTTAGGACTCTCTACCACTATTGCTTCCACTGATACCATGCTGCTACCCACATGCCCTTTTAAGGGCTCCAGACCAAGCCCAAATCAGAGTGCAGACTCTGATTAAAACTTAAATAACTCCCGGGCCCATCCGATCGCAACAGTCACTATCGGATAGCACACAAACATGCATGTGCATGGACCTTATGGTCCATCCACATGCCATGCATGGACCCATCTCCTCCTGCATGGATCGTGTTACACATGGCCTGGGCTGCATGCTTGCATTGGGCTGAGCCCGTGCTTGGGCCGTGTGCCTGCATTGGGCCAGCATGTCCTGCACCTGGGCAGCAAATTTTGTGTGCGTTGTGTTAGAAAAAATACCTCGAATTTGATCCACAAGGAGCTTATAGCGAAGACCATAGTAAGAACAAGCTCAGAAAGACCGAAATAGGCCTTGGACTGGCCCACAGGAGTGGAGCCTGCAAGCTGGGCATGGTGCTGCAGCATGCATGGCACATGCCACAGCAGCACATGTGGCCCAACACACGGGTGCATGCTGGCAAACCGTGAATGCGGCCTAGCACAAGCACGTGCACACGAGATTCATTGCGGTCCATAGTGGACCGCTTGAGGTGGCATAGTCCATGCGGCCGCCATGAACCGACCTAGTTTGTATTGCGTTTCATGCAGCTCACCACATGAACAGGGAAATCCAGTGCACATGGCATGCGCGGGTTGGTCGAGAGTAGCATACACACGATGCATGGGTGGTCCATAGGTCCAAAAAGGCACAATTTGATGGTAGAGAGCGCTTGCGGTCAAGATCTAGTGGCCAGGGAGTTTTTTGACTTTGAATCAAAATAGTCTCCAATCTAGACTCAAATTGAATATATGTGAGGCTTTTAAAAAGACCTATAGGCAGACCATGAGATCTAGTGGTCGGCAGAGTCCCGTGGAGTTGCAAATGGTAGCAGGTAGAGATTGAGCAACAACCATAGACCCAAAAGGGTGCTAGTAGAGAGTAGAAGCAGAAAGCTTCAGATAGACTGTCAAACAATGGACAATAACCATTTCTAGAAATCTCTTAGAAAGAGAGCTTTTATAAGGGATGGAAGGTGAGAGCTTCTAGTTAAGAGAGATTTATGTATATATGAGGATCTCCTCTTGTACTTATTCTTTTCTCATAGTGAAGTCTTTGTATGCCCCATGAAGGTAGATATTGGTCTAATTCATGTACTTAATTGTGTCTTATTTTTATTTTTTTCTTTCTACTATAATAAGTGGTACCAAATCTATAATAAAGTGATGTTGAACTCCAACAATTGATATCAAAACTAGGCGGTTCCAAAGTGCAGATTGTGACAGTGGTACTACAATAAAACTCATTTTTAATGGCAATTAATTAGAGGCAAAAGCCTAATTGCCACAAAAATAATTTAAGATATCAAAATTTAGTGGCAAATAAAAATAATTATCGTTAATGTCTATTTTTTATCGATAAATATATAAATTGACATGCTACAATAGAAATAAGTTTTGGTAGCATTTTTTTGTCTTTAGCGGCGATTATAATCATCGGTAAAGAGTCTACTGGCAAAAGGCATTATGCCACCAAAGGCAGCGTCAGAAAAGGTTTTATCGATGATTAATGGTAGTATCGTTAAAGATCTTTTAATTATCCGTGAAAGGTTAGGACTTTTGGCGGCAAATATTTGTGGCATTTATTTTTACCGTAATAGAATATTTGATAGATGAGGGTTGAAAAATCTATTGAGGTAATTATAATCACCGAAAAAGCCAGGACTTTTAGTGGTAAATATTTATGGCATTTCTTTTTTCCCGTAATAGATCATTCAATAGATGAGGGTTGGAAAACCTGTTGCGACAATTATAATTGCTGGGAAAGCTAGGACTTTTAGCGGTAAATATTTATGGTATTTTTTTTTGCCGTAATAGATAATTCAGCAGATGAGAGTTGGAAAACCTATTATGGTAATTGCAATTATCGAAAAAAAAATTAAATTTTGAACTGGATGGCCCCACCAACGAATGGTTACAATCTGTATTAGATAATTATAATCACCGAATAAAAATTTTTAATTACAATTCATAGATAACTCTTGTGGGGCTATTAATTTATTGTATCATTAGTTTCATGCCAATTAAAATCCGTACGTCAAATTCATGGTGCAACAACATTTTCATGAATCCATTGATTATATGGTGCATATTTACTACTAGAGTTAACCACAAGGCAAAAAATAATATCATCTAAAGATTTTGCAAAGACAATCCACATTCTTGTCATTATACAAAAGTGAAGTACTTGGCCTTCATACATCTTATTTATAATAAAATCTAAAAGCAAGACCATGCCCATAATGCAACATGCACATATACATATGCCAAAGATCAAAATACATTTGCTAAATCATCTTTCCTGCATTTAGTTATTAGCAACTTGGGACATGGATCGAATACTAAAATCAAAGTTGATGCATGTCAAAGGCTACCATTCTCTCCAATCATCCTCATGATAAGTATGTACAGACCCTGCAATGGAATGGTCAAGCAATTAAAAAAAGAATAGAAACAAAAAAATTAAAGCAAATAGAATGTGCTGCCCTCCTTATAAAATATATTTATACTGGCATTTATTAGTAATTACCATTATAACTTATATTTATGTCGATATTTATTAAAAATTACTATAATTTATTTATTATTGTTTATCCATGTATTTCTTTATTTTTTTCCATCAATTCTATGCTTACTCTCCTTTTGTTTCGCATATGGAAAAATATTTTTCTCTCTTTGACTTAGCCTCGTGCACCGTTACTCCTTTTTCTTTCCTTAAGTTCATCCCTAATAATAAAATCCTCATGCCCTAGCTGCTGCTTCGATCGTCGTTCGTCGCTATCAATCATCTTGATTGATCTTGTCTCGTCCAAAGGTTAGCTTTCATCTTCTCGACTTCTTCCTTTTTCATCTTCTATCTCTTTCTCTCTTTTTTTGATTGTCGATTCAATATTGTTTCTCTCTCCCTTCTCTTTTATCTTTTCTCTCATCTTTATCTTTTTCGACCCTTCTCGCATTATAAGAAAAAATATATTATCAACTAAATATAATTTAATTAAAAAAATTATATTTTTTATTAATCAAATTATAATTAATTATTTATTATAAAAAATATATTAATATTATTGTAGATGCTACAAAGAATTAGTAATTATTTTTTTATTTTGATTGAAAAAATTATGATGCACCGTTCTATTAAAATTATTGTTGATCATGTGGTAAAATTTTTTTTCAACTAAAAATTTGATAGCTAAAATTATTAATAATTATTATATTATTAAAAAATTTTAATATTTTATTTTTCCACGCTCGCCATCAATTAGGAATAAATTGGCGCGCTGCTTTCGCGCCAAAAGCCCGATGCTACTTCCATCCTCCATCCCTTCTTCCTTACCTCTGCCTCTCTTTCTCCGTCTCTCTTTCCTTAATTTAGAGTCTCCTCCGTCCATCCCACTGCCGTCGGTGACCTCATTGGCATCAGAAAGTACTTCCGTTGTGGCATCCCAAGGCCGATCTTTGGTCCTGCGGCGTCATCCTCTTCGACCTCACCGCTGGCTATCTCCCCTACAACGATCCCAAGTTCACAAACCTCTGCCGCAAGATCCGCCGCGGCAAGTACCAGTGCCCCAGTGCCCTAGGTGGACCTCGCCGGAGCTCCGATGGCTACTCGCCCGTCTCCTCGACACAAATCCCGACACCCACGCCCGTCGAGGGAATCCTCGGCGACCCCTGGTTCCAGGTGGGACTCGACAAGAACTGGTTGCTTTCCACGACTGCGGCCGCATCTTCTCCCGGTGAGTGCATCCTCCTAGATTTTTTTCCATTTTCTTTTTCGGCGTCGATGCGGAAGAGAGTGGACCGGAGCGGACGGAAGAGAGGAAGAGGCCAGCATTGGAGCGGGCATGCTCGAGGAGTTGGGAGGACCGGTGGAGGAAGAGGAGATGGCGGTCGAGGTCGGGGTGCTGGGAGAGGAGGGACTGGGACGAGCCCCCACCTGCCGCCGCCACCCCCGCCCGCGTCAAGCTGATGATCAGCTACGGCGGCCGTATCCAGCCCCGCCCCCACGACAACCAGCTCTCCTACATCGGTGGCGAGACCAAGATCCTCACCATCGACCGCTCCATCCGCTTACCCGCCCTCTTCTCCAAGCTCGCCTCCCTCTCCAACATCGACGACGACCTCTGCTTCAAGTACCAGCTCCCGGGCGAGGACCTCGACGCCCTCATCTCCGTCACCAACGACGAGGACCTCGACCATATGATGCTCGAGTACGACCGTCTCCACCGCTCCGCTGCCAGGCCTACCGCCCGCCTCCGCGTCTTCCTCTTCTCCATCAAACCCCCGACCCCCTCCGCCGCTCTTCTTGACCCCAAGCCCGAGCGCCAGTGGTTCGTCGATGCCCTCAACTCCGTCCCCGTTCCCCCGCCCCTCGACACCGTCGCCGCTGCTCCGCCGCCACCCGCGACCGCGGGCAACGCCACGTCGTCGAGTCCCGATTACCTTTTCGGCCTCGACGAGGGCTTCGTGCCGCCCCCGGCCGTCAAGGTCAAAGATCCTTCCCTGGAGCAGTCCCCGGTTCTTGAAAATTTCCAGGGGGAGGTCTTGGTTGGGAAGGAGGATCCGAGGCGTATCGGAGGCGGGGAGACGACGCCGGCGGAGATCCAGAGGCAGATCCAGGATCTCCAACGCCTCCAGATCGCGGAGAACCAGCAGCAGCAGCAGGCGGCCATCCAGCGGAACAGCGGCGAAGAAGCCCCAGCTAGGGTTTACCCCGCGGAGTACTACCTCCCGCGAGTTCAGGAGAAGGCCCCGCCGCCTGTGACGACGCAGGTGCCCGCGGCGGCGTACTGGCCGGAGCAGAGCAGCGTGGCAGCGGCCGGACGATTCGTTCGGTCGCTGGCGGGGACCGGCCGGTTTACCTGATCCCGTCGGCGCCGGGCGTCTACCCATCGGCCGCGGCGGCGGGGCAGGGGCACTATGTGGCGCCGGTGCGGAGGGTCGTGCCGGCGGACGTCTACCGCGATGCAGCGGCGCCAAATCCGGTGGCGGTGTACGCGGTTCGGCAACCATTTGCGGCGGCGGCGACGGTGGTGGGGCAGTACGCGGCGGAGGGCGCGCGGGTTCCAGCGCAGGGGGTCGTGGACTCGGCCGGGTACAAGGTGGCGTATGATAGCGCGGGGCGGGCTGTTTACTACACGGGCGCGGTGCCCACGTATCAGACGGTCACGAGCGCGGCTCTTCCCCCGGAGGTGAAGGCGGTGAGGCCGTCGCCGGCTTCTTAGAGCGGGCCCGAGCCGGTGCCCGAGAGATGAATGATCTTTTGATCTCTACCTTCTTTTCCATTTATTTTTTCTACCGTGCTTAGATTTTCACTGTTCTTTTTGGTTTCTGGTGTGTTTGTCGGTTGTTGATGTAAATACTGCATACATATGCACAATATGGAGATCCGGCTGGATGGAAATATGCTGTTGAAGATGCTCTTTTGTGTGTGTTTTTTTTTTTTTTTTTTTTGGCATTTAGATGTCTGAATCTTTCTAAGCAAACCAAATGCTGTGAGAGGTGCTGATTTGGTGTGGCTCGTAATTGCAAGTGTTTTAACATTCAAAATGGTAAATATAATCTTGACCGGTGGTCTTCTGATTTCTTGCAGTTTTGATCGTAACTAGAAAAAGATAGAAGCATTTGTTGGCTCAAAGACCGTCATTCAGGTATTTTCAAGACAAGTTATGTTTTCCATGATGCAATCTATGCATTTTATACTAAGATATGGGAGGAGTTACTTTTCAATCCTTCTATTTTTCTTTGATATAAATTCTTTTGATAGAATTTTATCAAAAATTGTTATTATTTACACTATCTCACAATGAATATTTCTTATATATAGAGGGGTTTTCTAATGTGATATGCTACTCAGTGGTGCTCCCACCATTATTCTTGTGGAAAAAGAAAAAACAAATGGATAGACTAACAAGAACAATTGCATGATTATAGTACTTCGAAATTTTAAACATGCCAAAAAGATTGATGATTCATAGTACCATAATTAAAGTTTTAGTGAATTATTATCTCAACTTCTTGATATGTTACCTTTCACTGATGTAGTGTTTCATTGAGAAAACCAATAATATAGTAATTAAAGGATGCCCCAGAAAGATTTACATTTGGATTTTGTTTCTTGTATTGAGTTAATTGATGACATATACCATTATTGAATAATGATCTTACTGATTAATGATCTCATTGTTCGCTAATTACTTTCATTGATTAATGATCTTACTGATTAATGATCTCATTGTTTGCTTATTTTAACTTATGTAATATATTTTTCATGTACATGTACAAGGTAGAAATGTATGCTGCATCTTCATTAATTTTCTTTTTAAATTATAGGAAAGTAAATTAATATGGATAATCGTAAACGCAAGAGATGGATGGAGTGTAGTAGAGTTAGTAAGGATTACTTAGATGGGGTAGAGAGTTTTCTCAATTTAGCATTCAAGTCCGGATCTATTGATGGAAAAATTTCTTATCTTTGCAAAAAGTGGGTACGTTACTATCATAGAAACCGTGTAGAGGTTTATGATCACCTTATAGTCAATGGGATAATGCATGGGTATGATGCTTTGGATTCTGTTACACATGCAATCACTTCTAATGGAGTCACCATTAATGGAGAAGAAATATCTAGAGGCAATGATATGGTCAAAATGATACGTGAAGCGTTTGGAGTTTATGATGAACTAAATTTAAATTCAAATACAGAGCCTTTAGGTGAGGCAAATTTAGAAAGATTTGTAGAATCAGAATCCATAGAGTATTCTTTGACAGATGTTGAAAAATTCAATAAAGTGATAAAAGACGCAGAGAAAGAATTATATCCAGGCTGTAAGGACTTTACAAAATTATCCTTTTTGTTACATTTATATCATATGAAGTGTTTGTATGGATGGTACAACTCGAGCTTTGATGTGTTGTTGGATGTTTTGAGGCGTGCATATCTTGACAGTGAGATACCGAAATCTTTCAATGAAGCAAAAAAGATTATTGAACCATTGGGGCTTAAGCATGAAAAGATTGATGCTTGTCCCAATGATTGTCTTTTATTTAGAAAGGAATATGCTAATGATGATTCATGCTCAAAATGTGGGGCTTCTAGATGGAAAAACAATGAGAATGACCAACTTAATGATGTATCAACTTCAAAGAAACAGAAGAAGAAGAAGAAAGTTCCCATGAAGATTATAAGGTATTTTTCCTTAAAATGGAGACTCCAAAGGTTGTTCATGTCATCTAAAATGGCAGATTTGATGAGATGGCATGCAAGGGACCGCAAGAAAAAAAATGATGTTTTAAGGCATCCAGCTGATTCTGAAGCATGGGAAAATTTGGACCAAAGGTATCCAGAATTTGCTAAAGAGTGTCGTAATGTTAGGTTGGGGCTGGCTAGCGATGGTTTTAACTCATTTGGGACAATGCGAAGTGTATACATCACATGGCTAGTGATTCTAATTCCATATAATTTGCCACTGTGGAATTGTATGAAGCAAGAGTATTTTATACTATCATTGCTTATACCTGGCCCAAAGTCGTTTGGAAATGATATTGATGTATTTTTACAACCTCTTATAGAAGAGTTGATTGAGTTATGGAAAGTTGGTGTAGAAACATATGATGCTTCAACGAAGATAACATTTCAAATGCATGCAGCAATTATATGGACTATAAATGATTTTCCAGCATATGGGAATATTTCTGATTGGTGCACCTATGGTCGATATGCATGTCCACCTTGTAATGTGGATACCCATTCGAGACGGTTGACACATGGAAAGAAGTTCTGCTACATGGGTCATAGGCGTTTCTTGGATTCTACATATAAATATAGGCATGATGCAAAATAATTTGATGGGTCTAAAGAATTGGGGCATAAACCTTTGGCTCGGTCTGGATCTGATTTGTTGGATCAATTAAAAGGAATAAGGTTCAGCTTCGGAAAGATGAGTGAACCAGCTAATGCAGTTCAAAAAGGAACATGGAGAAAGCGGAGTATTTTTTTTGAGCTTTCTTATTGGGAGCACCATCTCATCAAGCATAATCTTGATCCAATGCATATAGAGACAAATGTATGTGGTAACCTTGTGCATACTTTATTGAATGTTGATAAGAAGTCAAAGGACAACTTGGGGGCTCGTCGTGATTTGCAAGAGATAAAAATAAGACCAGAGTTATGGGCTAAAAAATTTTAGAAGGTTATTTGCCCCCAACATGTTTTGCAGTCTCCTCTAAGGGCTTATTTGCCCCCAGCATGTTTCACAATGTCTCCTTTATGAGAAAAATCTTTTTTATAAAGTCTTGGAAAATATAAAGTTTTCAGAAGGTTATGCGTCAAATGTATCACACTGCATTCGCAAAAATCGTAAATTTTTTGGACTTAAGAGCCATGATGATCATGTTCTAATGCAGCAACTTATCCCCCTTGCAGTACGAGGGACATTACCTTGACAAAGTTAGTTCTATTTTGAATTGAGTTTTGTAGCTTCTTTCAAGGACTATGTGGTAAGTCTTCTTAAAGTAGATGAGCTTGAGCTTTTTGAAGAAAAAGTTGCTCTAATTCTTTGTGAAATAGAGAAATATTTTTCCACCATCATTTTTCACTATTATGGTGCATTTGGTCATTCATCTAGCAAGCGAGGCAAAGATTGCTGGTCCCTATGTTCTATCGTTGGATGTCTCCCATTGAGAGGTAAAATTTTCATTAATCAATTAGCTTATTTTAGTAGTGGTATATTGTATATATAGCAAATGCAAAGTGAATTGGAAAACTATCATTTACATAGGTATCTAGCAAGATTAAAGTCCTATATGTTCGAAACCGAGCACGTCCAGAGGATTCGAATTGTAGAAGCATATATAGCAAATGAATGCTTTATTCTTTTGCTCTCGATATCTTCCAAGCATCTACAAATGATACTGATAATGATCCAGGAAGTGGAGAAAGAATCATGTCTCTTTCCAATTGAAGGGCAGTCATATGGAAGTGTTGAAACATTTATGATGGACAACAAAACATGGACTCAAGCACATCGATATGTGCTTTTTAATTGTGAATCTAAAACGATAGCACTCCTTAAAGGTTAGTACAATACATATATAAATATTGTCTACATATATATAAGTTTGATTATAATGCTTTTACATATTGTAGGGAACATGAGAAGTCAATCAAAAGAAAACATCGTAAATCTTGTTTAAATCCACGTGATTTAGGCAGGCTAGGCATAATGAAGAATTTCATGAATGGTTGAAGGAACATGTAAGTATAGGTTATTTCCTTTACTAAAAAAGGCATTTAGAATCAAAGTCTGAATATAATTTCTTTTCTTTTTTTTCCTCCAAACTATCCAGGTTATGGACTTTGATGATGACGAAACCATTGGACCAATATCTGATGAGATTAAAGTACTTGCACAAAGGCCAAACCATATTGCAAGAAGGTTTAAAGCTTTTGCTATGGATAATGGTTACAAATTCCGAACTGAAGAGTGCGAAAGGAAAATGAATACACCAAAATAGTGGAGTTATGGTTTTAGCAAAAATAGAAAAGTTATGCAAGCAGAATGGGATGCACGCCCAAAATTGGAAGATGTTAACTATACGGTAGACTTTACTTGATATTATAGAGTTGAATTACTAAGGCAGATTCAAAGTTGTTTTGTTTAGATGTGATTAGGTTGATGTCACACAAGGAAGAGGGATAAGAAAAGATTCCTTGGGATTTACACTTGTTAATTTTTCTTAGGTTGACACATACTGGCGGAGCCACTTTAAATGATGAGCCATTTGTGTTTCCATCACAAGCTGAGCAGGTAATATTTGTCCAAGACCCTAAAGATCGTGAATGGTTTATTCCAAGATAGATAATTCCTAGAAGATGCCTTTTGATTTGAGCATGAAAAGTGGGCCTCAACTTTTGACCACAAACTTAGAGAATGAAATCCATCGATTGGATTAGAAGAGATATTGATGGAATATTAGTTGATATTGAGAAAGCCGAAGCTGATAATATGGAAGAAGAGATGCAACTCCGCTAATTAAGGGCAAGCTATTGAATTCAAATATTGCCTTAATTTTTAATTAATTACAACAAAGTGTATTTTCTTTTGATGGTGTATATGACAATGGTCTTATGATTTTACTTATATTGAGTTCCTTCTATTTTTTTCTTTTACTGATGATATGTTAGGATTTTTTTTTCAATTACTTGTATTTCTTTTTGTTTACTATTATTGGAATTGCTACTAATCTAGAAGATGGCCGAATTGATACATTGTTGTAGATATTATGGGAAAATCAAGAAAACATCTCATGGAGCCATTTAGTAGACAATCGTAGTCAAGTCCAAAAATGATATGCCTTTACGATCTCAACATCAAAGTCTATCTCAAAGGCACAATGATGATCAGTTTCAAAATGGAGATTTCGAAGAGGGAAGGACAAGTGGAAGAAAATACATCAGGTATAACATATCAACCTACAAAGTACTTATCAATCTAAGAAAATAAACATTTTGCCTTTAATTTATTCTTTTAGCTCAACCAAACAAGATAGCAAAGGGTTGTAACACTAATACATATGAAGAGGCTCGCAAGCAAAGAATTGAAGAAAATAAAAGAAGAATTGAGGTGACTGATTATAAATTTGTCAAAGTCTTAACATTTCTTTTCTTAATTATTAATTGCAAGTTAAGAAAGAATGATTCTTTAATCAATTGCTTTAACCATTCTCTTCTTAAGGAATTGAAAATTTTGAAGATTTCAAAAAGCTTGACAGAAGTCATAAATTCAGCAAAGAAGATCCTCAGATATAAACCTAAGTTTTTGTTGATTAATTCTTCATGCCAAGAACCAACTATATTGCCTGAATGTCTATTTTCCTCTCTTTCTCTCTCTCTCTCTCTATATATATATATATATATATATTAAATATTTGCAGTGGCAGCACCATTCAAAATAGAGATTATCCAAGAACAATATCGTATTGGAACCAAGGCACTCTTATCGTTTGGGTCATCAATCAAATAGTTACATGTAGAATGATGAGTCTCATCACTCGGAACATCACAATAATTATGGTATTATTTTTTATGATGATGAATCTCAAAGTGTTGAAGTAGAAGAGGAAGAAAATACATCAAGTATAATATAGTATTATATAGTTGTTTGTAATGTAGGACAAAATCTAATGTATGGAGTCTTTGAAAATTTATGACATAGATACAAGAGAAATGCCTGAACAAAGGGCTGTACGTGGACCTACTTTATTGGTTGATATATGGGACATGCCTGAAGGAAATACAATTATTGTAAAGTTTAATGATCGTGGGCAACCCATTGATGAAAAAGGATGAGTGCTAGCTAGTTTTTTAGGTATTTTGGCAAGGGATGCTATACTAACTCCTTTGAATTTTAGTGATTGGAGAACCTTTCCAAAGGAGAAAAAAAGGCAAACTTTTGGCATTTGTGAAGGTAAAATGGTGACTCATATTTATTTTTTGGTTATTAAAATATTATGAGTTTATGAAATCTACGTTTCGTAATCTATTTTTGTTATTTTTATCTCTTTGCATTGTAGATAAAGTTTACTATTCCACGAATTGGTGATGATTGGATACTGAAGTCCATATCAAAAAAGTGCAGGGATTGCAAAAGTAATTTAAAGGCTGAGTACACAGAAAAATATAGAACATGGCAAGAGCTACGTTTGAATAAACTTGACCGTATACCAAGCGATCAATGGAATACTTTGGTCAGTTTTTGGCATTCAGAAAAAGTGAAGGTATAATTCTTATCTCATTTCTACTCAAGTTCTTAAAACTATTATTTCTTCTTTTCTTCTCTACTTATACTTTTATGGTGTTTTAATCAAAGAAACATAGTCGCATAAATAGAAGTAACCGTGCAAAAGAAAAGATGGCTCACACTGCAAGATCAAAGAGTTTTGCATGTTTGATAGTGGAAAAGGTATATTTTAATTGAATACTACATACATTAATATACAGTGTCAATTATTCATTACTCTTTATGATTGATTAGACAAAAGATGGTGTGGAGCCCTCACATGCAGAAATATTTATAGAAACACATAAACAACGAAAAGATGGGAGATCAATTGATAGTGATTCAGCCCAAAAGATTGTGAGCATATATGACCCTTCAATATATACAATTTTTGTATATTAAATATTTTTTTAATTTTGTTCCTTTCAAACTAATTTGCTTCTTTTCTATAAATAAATGATGATGCAGGAAAAACTAAGCAACAATCAATATAATGATGAAGAATTTAGAGACAGTGTTGCTTGGGATGGTGATATATACTCACAGGTGATGGGGGCAGAAAGAGCTGATCAAGTACGTGGTTTAGGACTTGGTCTAACTCCCTCCAAGATGTGGGGTAAAGGTAGTGGAGTTTCTTCAAGTAGCATGCTATCAGAGGAAAGAGTTCAGATGCATGTTGCAAGAAGACATGAAAATGATGCAACAACTTCATCTTGAGGAGATGAATGTCATGAAACAAAAGCAAGAAAAACTAGAAGCTGAGCTTGCTTTGATGAAATCATATATGAGTAGGTTCGTACGTCCTGAAGACTTGCCTTCAAGTTTAAATGATAGAGAAAATAGATAGGTAATATTTTTTTTGTAATTTTATATTATTTGTTGGATTAATGATAATCAAGTAAAATGATTTTTTTTTTACATTTTTAGTAGATTCCAGATGCTTCTAGTGCTCATGGGAATACACAATGGATTCAGGGACAACACAACACCACTCTAATTCCTTTCATATCTCAACCTCCAAGTCAAGGTAAAGCATGGTATTTTATAAGTAATACTATAAAATGCTTTATGGAACCTAAATGGAGAGCAATAAAGATTCAGCAATGATATTCAAGTCAATCTAAATTTAATAGGTATAGACTAGTAATCTGAAAAAATAAATAAAAAATCAAATGAACAAAAACCAATATTTGTAAGGGAACGAAAGAAACTGCATTGACTTATTGAAAGGCAAGGAGATTGCATGGACAAGATCCATTGGAGATCTCATAGGTTAGGCCAAAGAACTTCGGATATTTAATGAGTTCTAAACTTTTTCAATAGAAGACTTCATTTTAATATTTGATTACTCAAGTTTGGTATGATATACTTTATGGATGATTATATGTAGTTAATAAATATGTTTATATTGGGATTAACTTAATTTTCTTTGCTATTTCATTTAGATCAATCGGAATGTTGGAATTTTCCTGGTAATACTTTTCTTTGAAGTATTCATAAGTAATAATTTTCTTTGCTATTTCTTTGAACTGGTAGTTGCATTTTTTTGAGAAAAATTATCAATTTTTTGTAGGGGAGTTTGGAGCTCCATATACTAAAATAAAATGTTTTAGAAATTTTCTTATCAAAACTTTTAAGTATTTGTAGCTCTAGACATGCTAAATGACTTCCCTACATGTTTGTAGTGCTGTAAAGATGGTTCTGGTTCAATCCAAATTCATGTTTCTTCTTGCTTATCTTAACAATACTTTTGACACTTTTTTCCTAATTTCCTATATGGAACTCGGGCCCCAATCTCATTGTTAAATAACCTTGACCTGTTAGTGATGTATTAGATTCATGACCGGAATATTTGCTTTTGCAGTACTTGTATTTTCTTATACAATTATAAGTGGTTGCCTCCTATTCAGGTTTTGGCTATATGGATCTTGATGTATGTCATTTGACATCTAATTTAGACACCAACCTATTTTAAGAAGATTAAAAATCCATATCTAACCCAACTTTTTTTTATTGAATATGACCCGACTCAATCTGTATAACTAATTTAATAATAAATTGAGTTGGTTTAAATAGATTAAGTATGTCTTAAATGGACTAAAATAGATAGTTTCTCTCGGAAAAAAAAATACAGTGTAACATGTTTTATGCATGTACTGTGAATTTGCTTATCAAACCTGAATGACATGAAAAAAATAAGATTATGCTAATCGACAAATTCACAGCAACCTATGATTCCCCTGTGGATATTTTGGCAATTGGAGGAATGGATTGAATTTCATATGCTATAGCTAAATATAATATGCACTTATATAATTACAGAAGTTGTTCATTTTGCAATAATTTTATATAATTTGTTGGATTAATGATAATTATAATCAAGTTCGTTTGTGTTTAAAAGCACATTTAGACGTCAGGTTTGTTGGCTTTTTTCCCCCTCATCTGCAATAGCGGGAGTACTAACTGGTCTCACTTGTGTAGTGAAGATAGCTAGATTAAACCTTGAAAGGACCATGGCAATCCCTGATGACCATCTTTGGCTATTTCCAATAATATTTGCTAAATAGAAAGAAGTTTAACAAACTTCCATTCATTCTTCATTGCATGCAACTCAAATTGAAAACCTATTTTCTGCTATCAACATGAGATCAAAGTGACAGCTCGGATCATGCAACCAAATTGCCATACTGGGATCTCCTATCTAAAAGCGTGACTTGTTTTCCAGATCCTTTCTAAATCTATAGTCATTTATTTCTAAATTAGCTCGGTATCTTTTTTGTTTTTTGAGAGAGAGTGATTTCATTTGCAAGTGTGTCTTTTGGCATGGTCCTTTTTGCTGTACAAGATATTAATCACCTTGATCTTATGCTAACGTAGTAATCATCTCAGAAGTCCAACTTTCAATGGTAATTTTATGCTAATAGAACTCTCCTTTACGTATTGTGTACTAGGCTGTCTAGATTCTTTCTTAACATGTTGACAAATAGCTTTTCTTCTTGTTTGAGTTATGGCATTGACTTGCCTTTGAATTTTTTATTTTTTTTTGTTGTTATGGATGATCGTCGTATGCTATATTACCACCTCATGTTTCTATAGTAACTAGCAACTTCTCATCTTGCACCCCAAGGATCACAATGTTATGTTATATGTTTTTTATTGCTGGGTCTTGGTTGATGATTTCTTTGCACGCACATCGTCTGGATAGAACTTTAAGAATCTTCAGGTTGCTACATGGTGTTTTTATTGTTAGAGTGGTTGACCTGCACCAATGTAAGGCATTCTCTATGAAGGCCTTGTTTTGCTCCTTGTTTGTGGATTTTTTTATAATTGTTCTTGTAGCTTCTTTTTTATGCTTAGGCTGGCATTGGGTGAGAGATGGTGGTTGGCCTTCCTAAAATCTGCATTCATTGTTTTTGTCTTCATTTAATTATTAAGAGATGTGGTTGATTCTATTTTTATTAAAATTTGTTTGCTATCCATCTTCCAGCTCATTTGGTTGGCATGTGATGTTGAAGCATATTGATCTTTCTTGTCAATAGTATTAGATATTTCTATTGTATGTTGTCATGATGCATCTAACTGAAACATAAGAAGTTATTTAAGACTTGAACCCTCACTTTGATTTTGGAAATTACTTGCACAGATCTATTGCCTGTATGGTTATTTGTCCCCTGCATGGCCTACCATAACTTATTTGAGTTTTTGTGTTAAGTTTATTTCCCAAAACACTTCTATTGAATAGTTTGAACCTTATACCATCTATACGATTTTATGGTCAGTTGGCATGAAACTAAAATCTTACACTAGCCTGAGAGTTTCAATGCTGATGCTTTATATACGCTCCATCAAAAAACTTCATCGTGCGAAGATAGAGCAGCATAATCACTAATTTCTCACATTTTATAGTACTTTTCCTGCCTTTGACATTTTCAGAAATAACATGCATCTGAACACGAGATTTCTAGTTTTAGATTTGCTTAACGAGGATCTGAGTTGATTTTTTTTATTTCAATGTTCTAAATGTTGGATTAAGCATAATTGATGCTATAATATTGAATGAAACAAAAATTAATTTAGTAGAATTGCACGGTGAGATAGAGGGGCAAATTACTAGCAACCTGAGACAGAATGTATATTCTCGCAAGGTGAAAATTTCATCCTAGGAGGTGGTGGTAAAAGAATTAGTTTTTTATGATTTCAAAACTAACTATTTCTTGGGGCATGAACTTTTGTCCGTTGATATGTGCCTAGGCCTTGCCCTTAGGGTCCATTTGGTTGGAGTGTGTCAGATTAGAGGATAATCTGATGATTTTTAAGAATCATTTATCTGAAAAAAAATGATTGTAGAGGGCTCCAATAGATCCTAGGCCTCTAATAGATCTTTTTATTAATTATTACACATGCCATGTCATAGATTAAGTTACTTGAACTGATGCTGTAATATATTTCTAGAGAATTGATAAGTCAGCATATTTTATTTGCTTTAATTTTTCTATTTTCTATTCTCCTTTTAATTGCTTGACCATTCTACTGTAGGGTTCGTACACACTTATCATGAGAATGATTGGAGAAAATAGTAACCAGTTGACATGCATCAACTTTGATTTTAGTATTGGATCTATGTCCTAAGTTGCTGATAATTGAATGCAGGGAAGATGAATTGTCAATATATTTTTACCTTTGGCATATGTATATGTACATGTTACACCATGGGCATGATCTTGCTTTTAGATTTTGTTACAAATGAGATGTATGAAGGCTAAGTACTTTACTGTTGCATAATAATGAGATTTGCAAAATTTTTAAATGATTACTTTTTGTCTTGTGGTTAACTTTAGTAGTAAACATGCACCATACAATCAGTGGATTCATGAAAATGCTATTGCACTGTGAATTTGACATGAGGATATTAATTGGCATGAAGCTAGTGATATAACAAATTAGTGGCCTTAGAAGAGTTCAGATTATAATTAAAAATTTTTATTCGGTGATTATAATTATCTAATATAGTTTGTAGCTACTTGTTGGTGAGATCATTCAATTCAAAATTTAAAATTTTTTTCGGCAATTGTAATTGCTGCAATAGGTTTTCTAACCCTCATTTGTCGAACGATCTATTATGGAAAAAAAAAAGTCATAAGTATTTGCCGCTAAAAGTCTTGGCTTTTTCGGCGATTGTAATTGCCGCAACAGATTTTCCAACCCTCGTCTACCTAATGACCTATTATGGCAAAATAAATGTCATAAATATTTGCTGCTAAAAGTCCTGGCTTTCTCCGTGATTGTAATTGTCGTAGTAGATTTTCCAACCCTCATCTGTTGAATATCTTATTACAGGCAAAAATAAACACCATAAATATTTGTCGCTAAAAGCTTTGACCTTTCGCGGCAATTAAAAGGTCTTTATCAACACTGCCATTAATTGCCAGTAAAATTTTTTCCGACACTGCCTTAGGTGGCATAATGTCTTTTGCCGGTAAACCCTTTAGCGGCGATTATAATCGTCACTAAAGACAATAAAAATTGCCGCCAAAATCTATTTCTGTTATAGTGATCAAGATTGAAAAGGATGAAGAAATCAAGCTCAATCAAGATGGAGATTAATTGATTTGATGGGAAGAGCAACTTCTCTTTATGGCAGGCAAGGATGAAGGATGTGCTCATTCAACAGGGGTTGATCGATGCTCTTTTATGCGAAGAGATGCCGACTACCATAGAGGTGCAGGATTGGAGGTAGCTCTAGATGCAAGTGGATAGTATGATCTACTTGTACCTAGTGGATGACATGATAATCCACATGCTTGGCGAGATTTTTTCAACGACGATGTGATTGAAACTTGAGATGTACATGGCAAAATCGCTCACCATTGCACTCTTCCTAAGGAAGCAGTTCTACTAACTATGGATGATCGAAGGACAGAGCGTGCAGGAGTATCTCAGCAACTTTCAAAAGATTCTCACTGACCTCCTCAGGATTGGTGAGAAAGTTGAGGAGAAGATCGGGACGTTGGTCTTGCTTTCATCGCTTTTCTCTTCTTTTGAGTTCTTGGTGACTACTCTTTTAGTAGGAAAGACAACATCAAGATGAAAGAAGTAACTTCTGCTTACTCTAGAATAAGGTTTTAAGACAAAAGAACCGAGCCTCGAGTTTAGATGGCAACTCAATTTTGACGGTGTTTGAAGATGGTGGTGACAGAAAATGGAGCGACAGGAGATCACGAGATGGAAGGTCTAAATCCAAGGCAAGAAACTACAGCAAGATCAGGAGCTACCGGTGCGACGAGTTGGGGCATTATGTCAGAGATTATCAATAACTCAAAGATCGGAAGAAGGCTACTATGGCAATGGCAAGTAGCGAAACAGAAGACAGTGATGATGTTCTTCTAGTGATTGATGAGGTATCTATTTTTTTCCATCAATGGATTATAGATTCTACATATTTGCATCATATGTATTGCAGAGAGAAACTGTCTGATTCCCTGAAGAGCAGTGAGGGCACTATTCACTTGCTGGAAGAATCGAGCTATGCAATCGAGGACATCGGGACTATCGATGTAAAGGTACATGATGGAATAGTTAGAAAATTAGACGAGATTTGATATATATCTAGTTTCAAAAGGAATCTGATCTTACTAAATAGACTAGATTCGATCAACTCCAGGTAGAGAGCTGATAGAGGAATCTTAAAAGTCTTGCACACCAGCTAAGTTATCATGAGCGGAAGAAAGTATGGAGATATTATCTCTCAGTGGAAAGCCCAATACAAGATGGAGCTTCAGAAGTCGGTGGGAGCCTAATGTGAGATGGAGCTCTAGATATAGGTGGATCGGGCACGAGATATAAGACTTGGGAGAATGATAGGCGATGTTGCAGAGTGAAGTTTCTATTGCCATAGGAGACTATTCTGAGCAGATCTTAAGACAGGCATATTTATCTATCCATGATCACTAGACAGATGCCCTGAGGCATGAGGATGATATCATCTAGAAAGCTCTTAAAATTAGGAGAAGGTCGAATATCAAGTTGAGGTAAAAATTGTTAGAAAAAATATCTCGAATTCAACCCACAAGAAGTCCACGGCGAGGAGAAGCTCAAGAAGGCATCCAAGGCTCGGAGTAAGTCTTAGAACGGCCCATAGGAGCGGGGCCTGTGAGTTGGGTGCGGCCCTGTAGCTAGCATGCATGGTCTAGGTTGCAACAGTGCACGTGGCCCGGGCTGGCCCAGCATGCGGGCGCGTGCGGGCAGATCGCGGGCATAGCCCAGTGCGGGCGTGTGCACGCGAGATTCATCGTGGTCCATGATGGACTGCTTGAGGTGGCGTGGTCCATGCAACCATCGTGAACAGGCCTAATCCATGTTGCGTTTCACGTGGCTCATCGCGTGAACAGGGAAACCCAGTGCGCGTGGTGCATGCGGATTGGCCACGGTCCATAGATTCAAAATGGCACGATCTGATGATAGAGAGTGCTTGCAGTTAAGATCCAGTGGCCAGGAAATTTTTTGACTTTGAATTGGAGTAGTCTTCGATATAGACTCAAATTGAAGAGATGCAAGGTCTTTAAAAAGGCCTATGGGCAAACCATGAGATATAGTGGTCGGCAGAGTCCTATGGAGTTGTAGATGGCAGTAGGCAGATGTTGAATAGCAGCTGTAGACCCTCAAGAGCACTAGTAGAGAACAGAAATAGAAGATTTCAGATAAACTGGCAGGCAACAAACAGCAGTCATTTCAAGGAGTCTCCTAGAGAGAGTTTTTATAAGAAATGAGATGTGAGAGCTTCTAGTTAAGAGAGATTTGTATATAAACATTGAGAGTGTGAGGATCTTCTCTTATACCTTTTCTTTTCTCATAGTAAAGTCCTTTGCATGTCCCATGGAGGTAGATCTTGGTTTAGTCCACATACTTGATTTTATCTTATTTTTATTTTTTTTTTGTTTCTGCCACAATAAGTGGTACCAGATTTGTAATAGGATGGTGTAAAATCCCAACATGCTGGCCTGGACCTGGACCACGCCTAGCTCATGGGCCCCACACCTACGTGCTGGCCCAAGGCCTGCCCTGGGCCTTGGGTATCTTAATTTCTGGGCTTCTTCTTACAGCGGTCTTCACTATGAGTTCTTTGTGAGTTAAATTCAAGATATTTTTCTTAATAATGAATTACTTCATATTTCTTAAATTCTTGTTTTTTATGATTTTTGTAGATAATGCATTGGTAACACTTGAAGAGATGATAAAGGATTTATTGGATATGACAATTGGAGATGATGATAAAGAGGAAGAAGATGTTTTTGAGTGTGCAAATTCCATAAAGATTTGAAATGGATAGTGATTTTTATCATGTTTGTGATTTTTGATAGTGTATTTTGAAGTGGGAGCCTTGATGTTTTAAGAGGAGACTTATGGTTTAGTTTATGTATTTTTGTAATGTTGTATTGGTAAACTATATTATTGTGTACTTTGTGAACTACTAGTTATTATTTGGTATTTAAACTTTGCTAATTTATGGAATTTAAGTAAGGATATGTTTGTGTTAGTATAATTTAGTTTTTCTTATATTGAAATATATTTTGATTGATGATTGATACAGGTTTTTAAACCTATTTATAATAGGTTTGTTGCATCACCCTGTTATGGTTTATGGCTGGATATTTGTATGGTTCTTTTTGCTTGCTTTAATTTATATATACTGATATTCTTTTATAATTTAGTTATACCATCAAAAAAAAATCAGATTTATTTATTTTTTTATTTTTATATTAATTTTATTAATCATGTCATAAATGTATTATGTTTATGTTGACTCAACATGACCCGTTTAATAATCGGGTTATACGAGTGACTCGTTTAATAAGTAATCCATGTATGAATTGTGAATCCCAATCAATTTATTAATCATGATGTATTCGTGTTTAGGTTATATGAGCCGTGTTGTGAATAGGTTGATCCATTTATAACCCGCCAACACGAATGGTCACCCCTAAGTCAAATAGAGTTAACGGTGAGTGCTGCAAGACCTGATGCACCCATGTGCTGGTTGGTGCAACTTGGCTTCAATGAATTGACTTAGCATGTATAAATACTTGGGAATAACAAAGTGGAACCAGCCCAGACCAAAACAGTTCGAGTTAGATCAGGTTTATTGCGACCTTGTAATTTCTATTACCATGACATGAGTCGCATGCATCCATCGAAGTCATGTTCATGTTATTTTTAGAGAAATATGATGTGGACTGGATTTAATAGACAACCCAATCCCGTTACATGGGATCGAAAGAGTTCGCACTATCGTGTCTTGCCCATGGGAGTCCAAACCCACGTGATAGATGAGTCAGATTATAGTCAAGGAAAGGCGGTCATGGGATCAATATAAGAAGGGTAGAGGTAATAAAAAAAGGAAAAAAAAAAAACCTTTTCTTCTTCTAATTACTGTCCAAAGCCTCTATAAATAAGAGGGTTAGATGGTAACGGCACCAATGGAATCCCAACTCAAGTCTCCACTACAATGAACGGATATCGTGATTTTGGCAACTCCTAATGTTTCAATCTACTTCAGAATGAAGCATCTTAGGTTTTCACGGATGCCCACGATGGAAACATTGCTGAAAGTAGAATGAAGCATCTTAGGTTTTCACGGATGCCCACGATGGAAACATTGCTGAAGCTTTCATTTAATCAGATGATATCTTACAATCTGGAGCCTAGAGAAAAATAAAAATGGCGTGTTCCCTTCCATGCAGACGTATGCTCTCATCAATGCAAACAACGACAGAGTGCACTTGGAGGACCAAAGACCCTCCTCAAAAGCGAGAATTTTGTTTCAGCCGTTGGCTCAATATCGAATTCCAACCGAGAATGATCTTATCGCACGCAATCTACAGCATGATCCCATTTGCGTCCCATGTGATACTCTGGAGGAATCGGCGGACCATCCGTCCATTAAATGTTACTTCGTTAGACGATTTTGGGGGGACACGTTGTCTAAAGTCGGCATCAGGAACAGGAGCTCTTCCGGACCGGGGATGATTTATAGTGTAGTTAGCGTCGGGAAGAGACTTCAGGAAAGTACGTACGCAGAATTTATGGAGCATCCGAGTCCTCTTTTGGACGGTCTTCACATGGACATACGCAGCAATGTCTCTGAGTGGGTAACAATAACGAAGGAAAGGGAGCTGGACAGAATCCAACACCTACAACCCACTTTAGTGTAGCCATCTGTCCCATCCTCAAGTTTGCTGCCGTGGCGTGTTTAGCTTTTAGTATACTTTACACTTCTGATGCTCTTACTTTTCCTCCCTTCTCTCTTGCTTATGACCTCCGTATTGCCTGCACCAGGTGCAATTTGCACCGCGTAAATCCCACGGTGAATAAGACGCCACGCTACCCCTTGTATTTTACCAATTTCCGATCGCGCGCTGCCCACCGTGCATTTGCTTCGGGATTTACCCTGGTTCACTTGCACCTGGTGCATGCAATAATTTCTCCTTGCTTATGTTGCCAAAATGTCATACTTGTTTCACTGGTTTTGCAAAAGCTTTCATGCCTTCTTTACCGTGCATCACGGTTGCTTTTTTGAGTGCATGGCAACCTGGGCCAGTTTCTTTGTACTTTTCCCTGTACATTTCCTTTATCATAAAATAAAGTTCTACGTTCCGAAAAGGGAGCTAGCAACAATGATGCAACCCCTGCAACCATTTCAACCTGATCTGGCCCGATGCATTGTACCCGCATCAAGATGGGATGGGATCCATCAAAAAGCATGTCCAACTAGTCAGGTGGATTGAATCAAGAATATTAGGTCAATTCGATCATGAACTCATAGCTTAGGAGTTTCAATTTTTCCGAGGATTGATCCTGGGTGATAAACCTAAATGACATTTTTTTATTATTTAATATATAATTTTGACGATCTCCTCCGGTCAATCTCTGGATCTATTCATTAAGATTGGCTTCTACTCAGGCAGCCCACCCATGCTAAATCCTTCTCGTTCGGATTCACGTGACTAATAAAAATTGTGATATATTGAATGATATCATTTGTGTCGGACTCACGGTCTCAAAAGCTATAATTGCTGGGAGAAAGACAGGCCCAAGTTAATAAATCCCTTTTATCAGCCTATGTGGCATCATGACACAACTCACTTATATGGTAGCACTCCATTTAAAGGTGGATGATGCATACCAGAAAAAAAAAAGGTGGATGATGAGGGCATCCTCTTAGGAGACTTCGACAATGCAAGATTGATTTGGATTCTCAAAACCCAGTCTAAGCACCATAATATGAGATGGTTAGTCTATGGCGGGCTCCCGGTAGTCCATGCTTTGATGCTGGATAAACGAGAAAGAGAGGGTGGAATATGGACAATCTCTTGCAGAAAACGAAAAAAAGTACCAGAATCCAGTCTTGCAAGAAAACCAGCAAACCAAGTAGGATGAACATTAAACGGCAAAGAAAGAAGCTTGCACGAAGACATCAACTACGGGGTGTTGTGCATCTAGAACACATTACAGAGGCTTTCATCAATTACACGTACTCCAATTGTTTAACCGATGCTACATATAGTATTTTTGTGAATTGCTGTTCCGTGTTCTAGGTGAAACAGAGGATCCTTCGCATGTTAGGTAACAACGTTTCCCGAGCCGAAGCCATTTTGGGCACGGATTGAAAAATCCGAGCCGGCCACCCCATAAAACCAGGGAGCCGCAACCACGGCTTCCATTTGGGACTAAAATTCCGTTTCCTGTTACAGAGCATTGGAGAAGCCATGGGGAGAGAAGGAGAAGGTGGGAAAATTCCCCTCCTCACAGAGCTTCCAGATGCATCCGAGGAATCAGGAACGCACATCAAGAGAACTGGTGAGTTCCATTTACGTTCCACCTTGATTTTTCTCATGTTTCCCAAACTTTTTGAGTCTCGATGCCATCTTCTTACCACAATCTACTTTGTGGGTTTCAGATTTTGCTCCTTTTTCTTTAAAACATGAATGGGATTAGTTTATGGACGCAAAACTCCCGAAAAAATACAACCTTTATTCTGGTTCACTGAAACCTGTAAACCATCTCAATTTCTCTTCAAATTTATTTTATAATTTGAATTGATCAAAGAGTGTTTAGGAGACGTTCTGTCAAGAAAAAAAGGGGGAAAAAACTTCATCTCATTCTGTCAAGAAATTAGGGGATTTTGGCTGCTTTGTCTCCATCTCATCTGAGAAGCATGAATTAACTTTACTTTGATCTATATATTTCCGTTTTCTCCAACAATAATTTATTTCAACCTTGAGAATTTTTTTTAATGATTTATTGCTGTTCTCTTTTACTTACAAAATTATATTCATTTATTTGAGAAAATTCAATATTCATTAGTTCTTTCTTCGTTCTGCAGGGACTGTTTGGACTGCTATTGCCCACATAATTACCGCCGTAATAGGCTCTGGAGTTCTGTCTCTAGCATGGAGCGTGGCTCAATTGGGTTGGGTTGCTGGTCCCATAGCTTTGGTGTTCTTTGCTTCGGTGACCATGATCCAATCACACCTGCTTGCTGATTGCTATAGATCACCTGATCCTGAGCATGGGCGCATCAGGAACCATTCATACATGGAAGCAGTAAAACTGAATTTAGGTGAGTTGTTATCAAATACTCTCATAAGATATTTCCATTCACCTTTGTGCATTGTTGGTTGTCTTGGTCGTTTTCTTGATAGCAATCTTGGGTACGTCCCATGATTGTCCATGTGCTATTCTGTGACCACAATGGATGGAAACATCACTACGTTTGGGTGGTCTTGATATCAACGCTTTCTTTATGCTGGTCATGTATCTCCAAACTTAATACTTGCTCATGTTTCTGCACATTTTCTGATTTTTAAGTTTTCATTAAATATATTTAATAACACAATAGAAGATGTGATGTAAATTAAGGTAGACAATTCATCTTCTGAGGATGGATCAATATGTTTTGAACTAATTTAACCGTTGTTGTAATTTTTAATTGATAAACCACCGGTATCTATACGCTCCTAAAGCGTCTTAAATCATTTATAACACATTTGATATTTTGACTCTTTACTTGCTTATTTATTTATTGTTTGATGAATCCGCTGGAAGAGCATGTAGGCTAGATAGATTTTATGTTTACATTGGATTAATTGTCCCCTAAAGTGTATTGCCTGACACACTCAAATTGTATCTTGGCAGATTGTACCATGAAAGGTCTTTTGAATATTGTTGACCGATGCGGTCAACGGAAATTATTTCTTTTCATACGAATGATATAGTAGCTATTCAAAATTGTATAATTCCAAAATATATATTGCAAACAATCTCAATTTGGGAGAAGGGAAAGAAACGTAAATGTTCTTGGGCTGCCACCATTATGGATACTTTATGACCTAAATTGTAAGAATATCTTGTTCAAGATATGTGACAGACTTTAATATGTAACCTATACTTAAAATGTTGTGGCAAACATACATTTTGTAAATCAAGTTATGATGATATATTGTTAACAAGATATTATGATATATAGCTTTTAAAAGATTAGAGACAAAAATAATTTTATTAAGTCAACCGGTTGGTACATTGATAAAAATTAAAAAATTATAGCAAAACATTGCAGGGATCACAAAGTCTGTTCCTATATGACAGATAGATCCCAGGCACAAACAAAACTTCTGCTCTAAAACAAATCCGAGCTGTTCCATTGAGACAAACTCATGATACTGAGTTGCGTGAGATCCAAAATTGCCCAACCAAAATAGTTCTATTAGATGCAACTTTGACCAAAAGAAGCTAAACCAAGCATGTTGACAAGCACAGCCATCCACCTTTCATTCAACCACCCCCCCCAAAAAAACACGTCATGATCAATGGTCACATGCATCAATAAAACTTTGGTACCTATAATACTCCAGAGTTTTAAAAACAATAATTTTAATCAGCTGACTCACGGGTGTAAAAGATGTGGTTGTCCATGATCATGAGTGCATAAGGTAATATTATTGGTGAGCATCTGAATCCCTCTATCATCCGAGGTTGCTGCCTCCACTGTTTCTTACCATCGAAATGCTGTTGATCGACTACTACTCGGGTTCTACGTGCCGCATCCCTGCTAGCTGTGCATCATGCGTGTGCTACGTACTCGAATCTCGACGTAGGCTACATGGATCACCGTAGATTTTACCAGGAAGTTTGGAGAGCGTTTGATGTACGCAGCCTCGACCTCCTACGTTAAGAGATTATTTTCGTATTTCGAATCTATGGTACATAGAATATAATAAAATATTTTAATTATTACCTCAAATTTTACCATCCACGGAAACCATGGAGAAGGTCATTTTAGCCCAACATGTTGGCTTCCACAGCCTACTTGCACGAGATTGCCTGTGCTGGGATTTGATTTTTGATAGCGATGGTAGGCCATCGGCTAATAATTGCGCCTTGAATTCAATTTAATTGGTCAAATGAAGAACAGTTATTAAATAGCTATCGCTTTATTCACCACCACATACCCCTTTCAATCCGCACATATTTATGGAAAGCTAGCAATTAATACTGCAGATCTGATTGAAGTGAATGGCCGGATTATTATATAAATTTTTATTTTTTTTAATTTTACTTCACTTTTGAATATTTTACATTTGATTTACTCAAAAATAGTATAAGATATTTGAATTTATCTAAAAAAAAATAACTGTCAATAAAAAGACGGCTGTTACAATCGATGCAGCATTAGAAGCCAGTAAGAAAGCGTCAATTAACAGCTTTCTTAGGTTCACTAAAAATCCTAGCTCATCATAGAAGATTAGATTAGCCCATATTTTTAACCAACATAAACTAATCATGTGCTGATGCTTATCAACTACCTTTCACGCCGCTTTTTTTCTTTTCTTTTAATTCGATAGAAGTGGCTGCCTTTTTTTCCGTTTTTACTGCACCGGACGGTCTTTTTCGTGCGATTGTAGTGACAACCTGATGGAGATATTATTACTTCGCTTAACGTGGAGACAAGAATCTTAGCACAAGATTTGCTTGCTTACTTATAACAAAAACCAGGTCTCCAAATCAAAAAATAAAATATATAATTTTTTTTAAAAAAATATCCAACACAGAGTGACTCTCGTATAATTAGCTATAATGAGACAAGACAGTGTGTCCTTGGCAGTCGCCCTGTTGATAGTTACTATTCATGGAAAAAAGCGTTTTGTTTCTTTAAATTTTTTTTTGTTGATTGAGAAATGACAAGAACTAGATCGGTACGGAAAGATGTTTGTCGTCAACGGGCAGGTGTTGGTTACTGTAATCCCACTCGGGTCCAAACAGGCCATCCATTGAAGTGTCCATCAATGCCGTGGTGGTGGTCGTTGGCTTATCCGGTGTTTTCTGATACAACAATTGAGAGTGAGATCAATGGAGGAAACTATTATTGCCGGTATTTTTCTTCTTGTGATTTGAACGTTTGGTATATGCTTGCAGGGAAGAAGAGTTGGTGGGCTTGTGGGGTATTTCAGCAATTAAATTTATATGGCGTCGGGATAGCCTACGTTATCACGTCTGCTAGTAGCATGAGGTATATATTACTGCGTGAAATAATTAATTCCTCCATATTTTGCCTGTTTGTTTTAGTTGAAAGAGCAATTTTTAGCCAACCCAATTCAACTGCTTTGATACTCTCAATCCCCTCATATTTCTTAAAAACAAAAATGATGAGCCGGATCAAGTAGGGGTGATACTTGGATTGAGCTCCGTTTGAATCTACACAGCCCGCCCAACTCCCTCATCAGATAGGATTAGGTTGAGATTTTATAAATATTGGTTTGACTTGGGATCAAAAATTCTTGCCGGATCTCATTTAGGATTCGGTCGGGATCGATCTCTAATCTGAACTCGATCTTATTCTAATCCGAACCTAACCCGGCTGGACCCTTCTTGACCTAATCCATTGAAACTTTATTAATACCACTACTTGCACGGAAACAGCTTCTCTCTCACGCACAGCCATGAGAACCAAAACAAGAACACACACACAGATGCCGAAGTATTACTTCAATCAATTTGAAAGTTTTATAACCACTTTTAGTCTGATTAAAGTCATTTATGTTATCCAACATGCATGCAGAGCAATTCTGAAGTCAAATTGCTACCACAGAGAAGGCCACAATGCTCCATGCTCGTATGGAGAGAATACTGAAATGCTGCTGTTTGGAGCTGTTCAGATTGTTTTCTCACAGATACCAGACTTTCATGAGATGGCATGGCTCTCAATTCTCGCAGCAGTCATGTCCTTCTCCTACTCATCCATTGGATTTGGGCTTGGGCTTGCCAAAGTGATTGGTACTTTTTACCTTATGCTGATGTTAATAAATAGTTTTAGAGGAATAAGTAACTTTTGAATTTTGATAAAATTTGGAATAAGAGGTACAGGTAGTCATTGAATTGTCGAGTGAGGCATATGTCCTAAGATTACATGTTGTTCCAGTCAAATATCAATGGAGAGTATCTGTGTGAACTTCTAATGAAAAGATCATTATATTGGATTAAATAACAATCGATGGACACCTGCCAATGCCATAAGATAGCTCAAAGAGTTTGCTGGGCTCCTTAATTTTCTATATGTTTTTCTATTTTTGCTTCGTTGTTCGTACAACTTGTGGTTTATTTCTGTACCATAAATAATCAGAATGTATATATAACATGATCGCACACAGAGCATGTACTAGGTACATGCATATGTATATCTGCGCATATATACTTGAATACATACAAGAAGTAACCTTTACATATTGGCAGGGACCTTACCTTGATATCTTATGATTAAGAAAAGAAAATTTTTCATGCATGGACATGCACAAAAATGTATTCCATGAAGATATCTAGATCTGACATGTCTACTCCTATGTTTGTTTGCATGAAAAATTATATGCAGATATGCGTCTAATATACCCACCACATTTTGTTCAAAAGAGCGGCGACATGATACAGAGCACATTTGTGCATTGATTTAGGTGAAAGCATATTAGTAGGATGTTGATTGGATTATAGAACTCTACTCAGTTTAGTATAAAAATAATACTGGAACTAACATGTCAAAGCTTCTTTTCTTGTGGATCAAATTTTCAACCACTAGTGCCCTAATGCTGCAATAATTCACAGCTTTTCCATTATATTTGCGTGCCAGAGAATGGAAGGATCAAAGGTGGAATTGGAGGCATTCCAATGGCCTCAACGGCACAGAAGTTCTGGCTAGTTTCTCAAGCACTTGGAGACATCGCATTCGCCTATCCATACTCTATAGTTCTCTTAGAGATCGAGGTTATAAACATTGCATACCTTTGATCGATATGATAATTATGTAGCCTAAAAGAGTTTGTCACTGATTTGTCCGGTTACGATGTCAAGGTTTTTTAGTTGAGAAGAATTGAAGGAAAATTATTGAGCTTCCACAAATGCAGGATACTCTGAAGTCACCACCACCTGAAAACCAGACCATGAAGAAAGCATCAAAGATCTCAATTTTCACCACCACATTCTTCTACCTCTGTTGTGCGTGTTTCGGCTACGCTGCCTTTGGGAATGATACACCAGGAAACCTCCTGACAGGATTTGGTTTCTATGAGCCTTACTGGCTCGTCGACTTTGCTAATGCATGCGTTGTTCTTCACCTAGTGGGAGGATATCAGGTAATCCCTTCTATTATGATCAAGTATAAATTCTAATATGCTTTGAACAAAATTAATGTTAGATATTTTCAAAACGATAGAAGGCATAAAGATTTTTTTTTTTTTTTTTTCTCACCATTAGCCATCCGTTGTAGTAGTTGGTTGTATTTAAGAAGGGACTTTTGAAGAACGTGATTTTGTAGATACTGGTGAAGTTTTATCGGTTTAACCTGTTGGTGTAAAACGTAATCAAACATTGGATTTCATTGTATCCTAAAGGCTTATCGTCTATTCCCCTTTCATGTCTGATTGATGGGGGCGAATAAAACTTCAAAGAAAGTGGCAGTGCTACATGCCTTGAAGGCTGAAGCCATCCTTTTTTTAAACTTCCCATCTATCTTCCTCTTTTTGCTTTAACAATTAAAACCTACAGCATGCATTGTTACCGATCACTTTGCCTGATCTATTGCCAAAGTACTAACAAGAAGAGTGAAATGTGGGAAGCTAAAACCTCTGTTTGTATTTTGGTAGGTTTTCAGCCAGCCAGTATTCTCATTGGTGGACAGATGGTCTGCAGAGAAGTTCCCCAGCAGTGGATTTGTGAATAAATTCTACACCATCCAATTGCCATTCCTGCCACCTTGCAGACTGAATCTTTTCAGGTTATGCTATAGAACCATATATGTTGCATCCACCACAGGGATTGCAATGCTCTTTCCATACTTCAACCAGGTCTTAGGAGTGCTGGGGGCCTGGAACTTCTGGCCTCTGGCTATCTATTTCCCTGTGGAGATGTACTTAGTGCAGATGAAGATGAGGGCTTGGACAAAGAAATGGGTTGGCCTTCAGATCTTCCGAATTGTGTGCTTATTTATCAGTATGTATGCTTTAATTGGATCGATTGAAGGACTTGTTAACGAGAAAATGAGTTAGGTATCCATTATGGTTTTCCTTTTTTTTTTTTTTTTTTTTTCATCTTTTTAAATTTGTGATACATTTCAAAGGCTGCCACTTTTCAGGACTAATGAGATGATAAGGGAGGCAAGATCCATGCAGCTTTTCTTATTAAATAAAGCTTATATACAAGACATTATTGTACATGAGGCAATAGAAATGTATTAGCCTGCTATCCAAAGCAAAAGAGATATGACATGTACGTAGATTGAACCAGGGCACCATTTCTCTTTCTTTTCCATGGCGATATTCTCTTTTGTATTATGCTCCACTCCAACTCCAGTGCACGCACACATCTACAAGAAACTAATCCTTAAAGAACTCTAATCAAACATCTTAGAAAATAGATACATCTATAAAAAAAATTATGCATCTTAGGTTCTATATATAAAAAAATGCATTTCAGATATACAGATATATCTACAGGACAAAAAAACACGATATTTGCAATAGATAAAACAAGACTAACTCAAGCAATGAAAAGATCAAAATTTCAAGAAATAAAAAAAAGGAATCAATACCTCGTGGAAGTAACAAATCGATACAATCAAAAAGGGGGAAAGAGGAAAGAAACAAGAATCCGAATTCTTTGCCAAAATGGTGCTTCCTCGTGGATGCTCTTTCTTGAACGGCCTTTTTCTGAAGTCCATCGCATCCAGTGTGCACAGGGATTTAGGCAATACTTAATTGCTAGATTAGGCAAGAATGTCCTAAAATTTTATCCTAAGATCATCATATTGGGATGATATTAGATACCTGTCCTCAAGAATGGATTTTTCATCACCAAGTAGGTCAATGATTTGAGAAGTAGAGATAATTTAGGATCATTACCATATAAGATCATCGGGGTGCAACCAAATATGGTGACCTCATCATATTCATCTAGATCACCCTTGATCCTAGGTGGATCACCCCAAGTCAAACTCTTTATACTCTCTCCATTTTAGTTGGTGGTCTCAACCTTTGCTCGGTTGAGATTTTCTTATAACTAAGAACTCCAATTGTGGCAATATTTCTTTAGCGGGCTTTACCAACCTCCCATAGCTAGTTATTTCGTCAATAAGATGGCTGCTGATGGCTACATTAATTGATCCTTTTTAGATAGAATTCTAGAAGAAATTCATGCAACAACCTAAGACCTTACTTAGAAAGGCTAGTCATAAGGTATTATTTTGATTCTTTGACTTTATATAAGTTGTTGACGCAGAATCTGGTCGTCGCCGAAATCAACTGGAGCGGAGGTGGACGAGGTCACCGTCGGAGATCTGCAAAATAAAATCCCATCTGGAGCCGGTGGAGGGTGACTTCGGTAGGATCCTTCGATGATCAAGTCAGCTCTGGCCAACAAAAATGGAGTGCTCGGAAATGAGTTTGGCAGAATTTAGAGAAGGAGAGGAGAGCTTAGAGTTAGTATATCTGGAGGATTCTTTTTATAGACGGAGCTTGATTGATGGTGACGGCCATACCACCTAGTGGCGGGTCACTTGAGGCTGCACCAGATTTGGTGTGGAGAGGATGGCATCGTCAGATCGATAGCGACAGCCATATCGTCCGGTAGTGGTGGGCTGCTCGAGGTCTAGCGGAGCTGCCTGTAGTGTCGCCTATGGCAGACTGATGGTGACCATTCGTACAACTTTAATAGCCGTGGATCTCAAAAAGCAGGCACTGATTAGTGGACTTCGGCATATATCGATTCTAAAGGATTCAGGACTCTTGAAGAGGAAGCTCGAAAGAAGTTCGACCGGAGGAGTGCGGAGGGAGTTCGACTTTCGTAGGTGTCTAGCTGGAGTGCGGCTAAGGCTCGGCCACTAGAGAGTTCGAAAAGAGTTTGGTCGCTAAGAAGTCCGACCGATCGAAGGGGATGTCTGGGAGGAGTCCGACTCCTGAAGAAGTTCGATCGAAGGAGAAGCTTAGAGGAAGTTCGGCTCCCACAGATGTTTGGCTGGAAGAGCGCGGAGGAACTTCGGCTCTCGTGGGAGTCCGACTGAAGCTCGATCGCTGAGGAGTTCGGTCGGCTGAAGGAGTTCGGCTAAGATTCGATCGTTAGAAGTCCGAAGGAGCTCGACCGTTGAGGAATTCGATCGGTTGAAGGAGTCCAAAGGAGCTCAACCACTGAGGAGTTCGATCGGTTGAAGGGGTTCGAAGGAGCTCGACCACTGAGAGTCCAAAGGAGCTCAATCGCTGAGGAGTTTGACCGACTGAAGAGATTCGGTTAAGGCCCATCCACTAAAGCTCTTCCGTGGCTACTGGTTGCATTAGACTGAGCATCGAATTGGACTTCGACAAGAGTAGGGTTTATCCCCAACAATAGTCCCCCCACTTCTGAGTTCGAAACTTGAAGAAAGGGAGTGCAGAAAAGATGACTGCTAAAGTCTTCTTCTGGGCTCCGTGCTAATTCAGGTTGAAGCTCGGGGGGAGATCTCATCTCCAACCAAAGTTGAAGTTGAAGTTCGGAAGAGATCTCATCTTCAGTCGAGGTTGAAGTAGATCTCGTCTCCTACGGTCGAAGTCGGAAGTTGAGCTCCTCGGAGGCGATATTGTCTCTAGCAGTCGATGTTGCCTCAGGAGGATCTTATCTCCTACAGTCCGAGGTTAATACGGACGCTCGGGAGAGATCTGATCTCAGGGCGAGGTTGTCTCCAATCTTATCTTTGACCGAGGTTGTCTCGATCGCTCGAAAAAGATCTTATCTCTAGCCGAGGTTATCTTGGACGCTCTGACCGAGGTTGTCTTTGATCTTATCTCCGATCGAAGTTGGCTCGGATGCTCTGGCCGAGGTTGTCTCTTGATCTTATCTCTGATCGAGGTTGTCTCGGTCGCTCGAGAGAAATTTTATCTCTGATCGAGGTTGGTGGGGATCCTGTCTCCTATAGACTTTGGAGCTCGAACTTGAACTTTGCTCGCATTAGGACGAGGTTCTCCTCCTATTTCTAATGGACTGTAGGGGGCATATAAGGGCCGCTGTTAGGGCCTCTCCTTCCATCTCGTCTAAGGTGAACAAGGCCTTCGACTTTGCTCGCGTTAGGATGAGGTTCTCCTCCTATTCCTTAACGGACTGTGGGGGCACACGAGGGCCGTCGTCCTAGGGCCTCTTCTTCCCATCTCATCTAAGTGAACGAGGCCTTCGACTTTGCTCACGTTAGGATGAGATTTTTCTCCTGTTCCTAACTGGCTATGGAGGCACACAAGGGCCGTTGTCAGGGCCTCTCCCCCATCTCGTCTAAGATGAATGAGACCTTCGACTTTGCTCGCGTTAGGACGAAGTTCTTCTTCTATTTCTAATGGACTGTGGGGCACACAAGAACCGTTATCAGGGCCTCTCCTCCCATCTCGTCTAAGATGAATGAGGCCTTCGACTTTGCTCGCATTAGGATGAGGTTCTCCTCCTATTCCTAACGGGCTGTGGGGGTACATACGGGCCATTGCCAGGGCCTCTCCCCCATCTCATCTAAGGTGAACGAGGCCT